>JAGDQP010014062.1:17270-46134 GCA_022664845.1 Lepisma saccharinum | reverse complement strand
AGGTATTAAGTAATATTCTGTTAACACGCCTAAATGTATACGTAGATGAAATAATTGGAGATCACCAATGTGGATTTAGAAGAAATAGATCCACGTTGGACCAGATTTTTGCTTTGAGACAAATTTTGGAGAAGAAATGGGAATACAATGGGACGGTTCATCAGCTATTCATTGATTTTAAGAAAGCATATGATTCTATCAAAAGGGAAAAGTTATACAGTATCCTGATACGATTTGGAATACCGAAAAAATTGGTCCAACTAGTGAAGATGTGTCTCAGCGACCCCATAAGCAGAGTACGGATAGGTAATAATATGTCAGATAGTTTCAAGATTCGCAACGGATTGAAACAAGGCGATGCCTTGTCACCAATACTGTTTAACTTCGCGTTAGAATATGCGATTTTAAAAATTAAAGGGGACAAAAAGGGACTATAATTGAATGGTTTGAATCAACTGTTTGTATACGCGGATGATGTAGATTTAATAGGGGACGATATAGATGTACTACAAAGCAACACCGATGTCTTAGTAGAAGCGTGCGATGAGATAGGTCTACAGGTAAACATAGATAAAACAAAATACATGGTAACAAGCCGAAGCACAGGGAATGAAGGAATTAAAAACATAAGAATTAGGGATGAGGTAATAGAGAAAGTAAACAAATTTAAATACTTGGGAGCATACGTAACAAGCAAAAATGAGGTCACGGAAAAAATAAAAAGGCGCTTAGTATCGGGGAACGCATGTTTCTACTCAGTCCAAAAACTTCTAACATCGCGATTAATATCAAGGAAATTGAAATTAAAAATATACAGAACGGTTATTCTCCCGGTAATACTTTACGGTTGCGAAAGTTGGAGTACGACCCTAGCAGATGAACATAAATTGCGTGTATTTGAAAATAAGGTTTTGAGAAAGATATATGGGCCGAAACGCGACGAGATGACTGGAGAGTGGAGGAGACTGCATAATGAAGAACTCTACGGACTGTACGATTCACCAGATGTTGTAAAAATAATGAAATCGAGACGACTAAGGTGGACAGGGCATGTAGCTCGGATGGGGGAAAAACGAAGATTATATTCTATCCTGGTTGGAAGGCCCGATGGAAAGAGGCCATTGGGAAGACCGAGACGTCGTTGGGAGGACAATATTAGAAGAGATCTTCGAGAAGTAGGTGTTCGTGATGAAAACTGGCTTGATACTGCCCAGGATAGAATCCAATGGCTAACGTTTGTTACTGCGGCGATGAACTTGCGAGTTCCATAAGCCATAGAGTTAGTTAGTTAGTTAATGTAAACTGACAAAAATATCCATATCTTTAATACTTTCTGGGTGGTAAAAAAAGAAAAATTAAATCTCAGAAATAAGCCAATTTTTTAAAGAAAAATACTAACACTTCCCCCATTTAAGTACAGTATAATTATTATATTTATTAATAATAAATAAAAAGTAATGATTTTCCCACATTCTAGTAATTATTCCCCAAACAGACCAGCAACTGTTTTTTTTAAGCGGCCGCGCGTCATCATAGTTTGCTATCCAAGCAATGCGAACGTATATGTCACCTGTGTTGATTACTCAGAATGAGGACATACCGGAACCTAGCCTGAAATTTTGCTAGGAGAATCTACGTCCAATAGAGAGGTAATATACAAAAAATTAGCTGCCCATATTAACAGCAAGGCACCGAGGTAGGGGCTGGAAAATTTTTCGAAGTATACAGAAAGTGTATTTTTTATAATTGAATCAAGAGAAGTCACTTCTACTTCAATTTCGTCCTGGAATGAAACACTGTCGAGTTGTAGTGTCACCTACCACACCGTAGCATTCATGGCCAGGGACGTATTTAGGGAGTCTGGAGGCCTCGAAATTAAAATTTTTAGTAAAATCGTAAACTATTGCCTATTTCATAAAAAAATGAATTGCATAAAGAAAGGGGGAGGATTCCAGCTCTCCTATATACGTCCCTGACAAACTGCGCTGTGGGAGGGGACACTACAACTCGGTAGCGCTTTATTCCAGGACGAAGTGAAGCAGAAGTGACTTCTGTTGATTGAATCATAAAAAATACACTTTTGTACTCTTTGACCAATAATCCAGCTCCTATCTCGGTACCTTGCCCTTAATATAGGCAGATTTTTTGTATGTTACCTCTCTATGAGACGTATTGATTCTCTAAGCAAATTTTTCAGGCTAGGTTTAGATATGATATCATTAAAAATATTGAAAATATTTTGTGTCAGGACATTCTATTATGATATTATTACCTACTTACAAAGTTTTAAAAAAAAATTAGTGCCTTTCCATGCTTAGTAAGCTATTGAATAGTTGTGATCGATTCCGTGATTACTGTAGGGAAAATGAAATATATATTCTTCTCATAAAAATATATGTCTCAATACAGGGATGTGATTACTGGTAGGGTCCTCCAAACTACAGTATTTTAGTTCGAAATTCAAACTTTGTAAAATTTGATTAATTTTAGGCAAAATTGTAGGGTCTGTGTATTTCGTTTTGAATTTTATTTATGACCTTTAGGTGTCCATAAGGCGTAGGATGGGAAGGAGAGGGGAAAAGATGCAGGAAAATGTCGACCAGGGCCTAAGTTAAGTTACCAGATGTCCTCCTTTTCATCTTGTCCTCCTGCCCTCTCTCTTTATCTAAATATCTTGAAATGTTCTCCATTCTCTAGTGACCAAGTTAAAAAGTTCCGAATTAGATATAATTCGTACTCCTGAGTCCTGAAATCCAAATTCTTAATTTTAATGAAATGGTAGTTACCGAAATATGACGCAAATGGTTCATCATTTGGTAACCACTTTCCATTTTCATTAAATGTTATTTCTTACTTGATAGGAAGATACAATAAAAATGTAAAAAATTGTGTAACTTACCCTGTAAAAACTGAAATTCGAAAGTAACAAATTCTTCTGTACGTCACTGTTTTTTTTATCGGAATCTAAATGAACGGTAACCATAGCTGTCTACCAACTCCATTGTAAAAAAAAATCCACAGTTGGCCTCCATTTTTTAACGTTACTATCCTCCTGGCAAAAAGAAAATGGTAACAATTTGAAGGTACCATCCCGCTATTTACCCGGTTTCTCGATGATCTAACTAACTGTATAGCTTACGGAACTATCCGCGGAAAGAAACATTCTCCATTGAATTCTATCATGGAAAAGACCAAGTCAGATTACATCACGTACGCCTCTCGAAGATTCTTTTTACTATTAACCTCCCAAGGGCATCTCGGTGTTCACAACAGCCCTTGTTCCCTCCGGCGTCCCAACCAAGATGGAATATAATCCTAGTTTTCCTAGAGTTCTTCATTGTGCTGTCTCCTCCGTTCTCTGGACACTTGTTCCTTATATCTTCCTTGAAATTCCGCGGAAACAAATTAAATAAAAATGTTATGAAGTTCATTTGAAGCTTTGACTTTATTTTAAAACGTAAATTACCAGTGTGTCTCAAATATCAAGCAATTCAAGTGTATAATTGGTATGTCTTACCTGTGATGTATGGCTACAAAATGTGAACGTAGAATGTGAAAACAAGTCAGAAATTGAGAGTTAAGCAAAGAGCAGTGAAGATATGCATGCTAGGAATAACTAGGAGGAACAGAAAGAAAACTCTATAAAGATGTCGAAGTTAGAAGATATGTTTATGACTGCGAAGAAAATGAAGTGAGGTGGATCACATAGCTAGACAAACAGAAGGAAGGTGAATGATGAGTGTTCTATATTGGATTCCCAGAGAAAATAAACGACCTAGAAGATGGCCAAGATGGAAAGATGAAATCAAGTTTTTTTTTTCTCCAGAAGCTATGTAGAAAGGGCAGCTGCTGACCGATATTTGTAGCGGGAAATGGAGGAGACCTTCATCCAGTAATGGATTGAAAATTATCTTTAACCTCAACAAATTATTTTTTCATTGTTGTTTCCATCCTTGTCATACGGTGTCATTATTTTGTTAAGGAATAGTGCATTTGTATATTACCATATTATAAAATTTTATTTTCTGTGTGTTACTACATACATTAAACAGCATTTCTCTGAGCATTACTACCGAATGTTTCTCCACTAATAAGAGGAAGACAGATCGAGGGAACCAAACACCCCGCCGTTGATTGGGAAATATTTAGGTGGTGACACTGATGAGCAACATCTACATTTGAATTTGAACGGCTTTTATGCAAATTTGACTCAGACTGGGATGGGTAGGGGAGAGGATGTTGGAAGCACGTGAGCCAGGTCCTAGTTTGAAGGTACCATACTGGCAATTGCCTGAAATTAGTATGGAAAATCCCTTAAAACCCTGTCTAATTGGGCAGCAATAATGAAAGAAACACTGGTTCGAGAAGAGACCGAGCGAACATGTATAAATAGTAAATACACAAATTAATACACACATATACATACAAATGAATGGATTCGCGCACAAACAAAGGTAGAAGATTTAATCAAGACTGCGAAGAAGATGAAGTGGAGATGGGCATACAGTGCCGGATCTAGAAATTTTTCTATAAAGTTAAATTTTGCCGCCCTTTTCCTCCCTTTTGCCGCCCTTTCCTCCCTTTTGCCGCCTTTTCAATATTTTTTTAGCCAAAGAACGAGCGGCCGACGCGACGGCCACAACATTGTCTTGCATCACGTAGGGTACTTTTTTTTATCTTCTCTGGAGCCTGTCGTGGCATGGCTATTACTAACTCTAGTAAGGCAAGCCTATCTGACTGAATGGCGGTTTTGAAATTTAGAGATGAAGGTAGGTTGTATGGAATAACAGAAAATTTTGAACACGTTTAGATCAATTTCACTTTAATATGCGATTTTACTTTCTTTTTAGGAGCTTTTATTATTTTATTTTTAGCTGTCTACCGGCCCCTAAACGTGTCGCCCGTCGCGCTTGCCCCCTTTTGCCCCCCTAGATCCGGTACTGTGGGCCTGTCAAATAGCTAGACGAACAGATGAAAGATGGACAACAAATGTACTATAGAGTCCCAGAGAAACGAAACGACCGAAACGACGTCCAAATGCAAGATGTGGATGATATCAAGTGTTTTCAGGAGCAACATGGATGTGGAAAGAAAAAGGGGAGGCCTTCATACAGCAGTGGATAGAAAATGGCTGAATATTATATAATATGTGTGTGTGTGTGTGTGTATGTATATACAGTGTTTGATTTGTAGTCGGGGATGGTTGGGATTATCCCCCTCTGTGTAAAAATGTTTCCTGGCTCTGTTTCTTGAAATAAACCCCAAATTTGGGATATAAATGGACATAAAATACAGCATTTTACGTATCTGACAAATTCTTCCCCCTCTGTGGAAAGTATACAAATGGAACACTGTATATATATTGTAGGATGAAAGCGGACGATGGAGCTCTCTTTCATTCTTTATTTTTTTATAGGTAAACAATAAATATATTTTATTTTATAGATATTTTGCGGATAAATCTACCACTTTTCTCTCGCAAGTGTTTTCTCAGTCCTTCAGGAAGATTTCTTTTTCTTCTTGCAATAGATAAACGAAGATGTCTGTTTGGTTTGTCCAGGGTTTGTCCCTCACAAATTTTTGTCGAAAAGTCCGCATTACAACTACCAGCACAATACTTTCCTTCTCACAGAAACCATCCAAATACACTGCTAAAACAGAAAACATGAAGTCATAAATTTTACCATTGCTCGTGTTTGGACTTTGGAGTTCCCCTTGTTTACGATGATTTCCTTCCTCCCCGCCCCGTTAAGAAGTTTTCAAAAGGACCGGCTCCTGCTGTGAACGAGAGTGGGATGAAGAGTGACCATAGTGCCACCTGGCAGTTAAGTAGCTAACTACGTGAATACGAAAAAATCAGCATTTCTGATTTCTGTCGATTCAATAATAAAGGATATAATTTCTAATCGATTGTGTTATGAATGTCTTTGGAAACAGCAAAAAATAGCAAAATAACGCAAAAATATAAAGATAGTACTCCATTCTCAAAAAAGTCCGAAGCTTTTAGCTCTTGTCCTTAATGTAATAAAACAGAAAACGTTTTCCTCTAATTTTGATAGTTTTCTTATGGGAATTTGGATTATAGTTTTCCGTATTTATAAAAATAGAATACCACGTACAGCGTTCAAATTGTACCTTCAAAATGAGATGCATCATATTGATGGCACTATTCAGTCACTTTTGCGAAAGAACGAAATTAAACCATGATTTGCCTAAAAAATGTGTGAGAATCCATGTTAAATTGAACATCAATTTTCCGACCGCTGCGGCTAACTCCGTCTCACTCTTAAATCGTATTTTCGCTCAACGCTTTCTCTCACAATTGAAACTAGGTTATATCTGGCTATTCTCAGGTCGATGGTTACATATGGTCATGAACTTTTTCACTCTGGGATATGCACTGAAAAGATAGAAAAGTTTGAAAGATATTGGATCTGGTATATGGAGATGTGGTTGGAGAACTAACTTGAACTATACGCAAAAATACCTATTGCTCCCATAGAAGATTACATGAAGGAAAGAAGTAAAAAAAAATATATAGAAACCGCAAAGAACAAAAAGGTTATTGTGACCGGAACCCCGTCACAGGTTTCACATCTACGCCCCTGATATATTGAAGCTAGGCCAGCTTGCCAGCACTTTTTGGGAATAGGACCTGGCAACGCTGGCACCGGACATCACACCTCAGGAAATGCATGGACTAACTCACTCTCACTATGCTTCGAACCTTTGATAGGAAACGTGCGACAGCTGGCTAAGGCTTTGTGTGGTAACCAAGTTTATATCAGCGTGCATCTATATGAACGTATAAAGTTAAAGTGTTTGTGTAGTAGTGAAAACCTTCAGGATGGACTGCACTTCAAGTATAAGTTAAGTATAATGTGATAATAATCCACATTCCCGCCGAAATACGAACTGTTCAGTGAACATGAACTAGTAGCATAACCAAATATTTATGACAATCGTCTGCAATCCTTCCTATCATCCAATGTAATAATTGTAAATGTTATGTATGACGGCAGTTATTATTATATGATTCCACCATTCAGTCATTGCTTTTCTTTATGTTATGCTTCTCCCTTAGGATTTGGTGTAGAACTAAGCAGAGAGTAGGCCTATCTCAGCGCCACTACCACTGAAGCTTACCGTGGCTTATGTCGTGTCCTTCGCATAACGATTTTCAATCGTTATACGAGGAAGACGTGCATATTATACAGGACAATCTACCCAACCAAATGCAAGACAGAATAATTAAACACAAGATAACATACCAAGAATTACTTTCTTACTCAAATATTCAGAGGTTAAATATTTACAAATAACATATCAACATTACATACTCTCTACGGAAGCAGCGTTAATAAGCATAAAAGAAAAATCTGAGAGATAGAATGCACACCCATAAGATAACCCACAGTATTCCTGTCTTCCTGCGAGTTAATCCTAAAAATCCATCTACCCACTATTGAAATAGATCCCACTCTGTTCGGAGGCCATTTATCAATAATACCTATGGTCACAACAATAATAAAATATCTTCAATTTCTAACAATATATATATAGTTGTTGCGTAACTTTATAGTATGGTCAGACATGACTCCCCGGTAGTTAATTCAGCTATACAGTGTTGTACAATCAACTATAATCCTACAAAATATCTTGTTAATTTAACTAGAAACAAGAATTAGACCATACAATATTGTTAACAGTATTGTATTTATGACAATACACCTAACCATATATATTATCATAATGACAATACATGATTAACAATACTTGCATGGTATTTGCAACCCATAGTATTGCTGTCCCAAAATTAACTATAAAAAATAGCGTTATATAGTTACTGTAACCATACTATTTTATAGCGTGTAGTAATCTTATATCTGTTGCAGAAAACAGTGAACAAACACAATTTCCAGTATAAAGATTAAGTTCTAAAATTATCTTTGTTTTTTTTTTCTGCTCGCACGCTTTAGAATTCGTTTGATGCGGCCAGCTCACGTTTTGTCCGGTGCAGCTGACTTATATATTCGTGTGAATAACTTTAAAGAACTATTGTTAAGTTGCTGAACCACATCAGATGAATAGTTATATAGGTTTTACGTTGGTGCGGCTTTCTTATCGCTCGTGTGAATCGAGTCTAAAGTATCGTACATAAGATGAAACTTAAATCAAAAGATGAGAGCAAAGTACCCATTGCTATATGAGAAAACAATAATCATGATGTTTGACACAAGGCGAAAATATCAAGAAATGAAGATTTCGTCTCTTTAAAAAAATATTAAAGATCCTATGTGTGGTGCATGAATGATATCAAAGTTTTCTTTTTATCCCAATTTTGTCTTGAAAGTTGTAAGTTAATACCTTGCGTACTTTGTATTCATAAAATAAAACTTTCCTGTTGTCGCGCTTCCTGTGAAGAAAGTCCATAAATTGTAGCCTCAGTAATAGGTTTTTCCTCGCCTTAGTACAACATACCGCCAAAAGACGGCAGCACCACTCTCCGTCTACTTCCATTTGTAGTTAAAACAAGCTTTCAGCAGAGACTTAAACTCTCGTTTCGTCGACATTTCGTATAATCAAGTTCCACCTCTCTCTGTAGCACAATGAAAAATGCATCATTCTAGATTCCCACTTGTATTAAAACTTTCCATCACCTCCTAATGATTCACCGTGTTCTCAGTACACGATCAATGGCGTGCACTCATCATTTTAGTTTTTAAATACAGTAAATCCTCAGTTCCACGAACTAACTTTATTGAACATGATAATATCTAGCTTCAGTTTTAAGGGCTTAATGTTTTCAGTCCGTGTTATTAGTTTGTTTGCTCGACCCATTGAGAAAGGTCAGTAATGATAGCGGTTTTGGCCTTACCTCATACTACCATACCAGCATTTATTCGATATGATCGAAGGTGATACTATTGTATAAGAATTATTAATACTTCTGAACATGAAAAGAATTAATCTTAAGACCATATGTAAGCAACATAAATATACAGGAATCTAGGCGAAAAAACATAAGACATAGCATAATCAAATAGCCGAATTGTGACAAGGTGCAACCCGTCGGATTCACATTCAACATACTCACATGTATAAGCCAGAAAATATATATAAAAAAAGATTCACTAAATAGTCAGACCACGATGCGAGATTCACCGACTTCACTACCAAACGAATACCTTGATAGCATGCCAGCTTGCGACAAGGTTATCATCAGTCGCTTGCTTTGAGCTGGTCTAACTTCATATTGTGTTGGACATAATACATAAGCATCAAACAAAATTGCTGAAATAACATAAGTGGCTCAACACTTGTTATAACTAACCTTATTCAAGTATGTTGGAACAAGCAGTTACATGAAGAAGCTTGTCAAATTTGAAATTTATTCGAATTTTCTTTCGTTACTCATCTGCTGTGGTCTGATTGCGATGACGTTTCATCACGTGCCCCGACTGTTTGGCCGTAAGTTATTCTTCGCCAACTCCCTCCATTGTACTAGAGGCGTCACTTGCCATCTGATGAACTACGGTGTGATTCCGTGGTCTGATGACTACAGCATCGGATTAGTGTACCACAGGTCCTCAGATCGATTCCCACAGAGGTCAATGTTTTTCTTTTCATAAGTTAATTATGTTGTTTTCTTTCTTGTCCTCTCAAGGCTATTTCAACCTTGCTTCATTTAAACTAGACTGGCTAATTCAACCTCGTTTAAATATTATTGTGTTTGATTTGCTAAGCTAGCATACGTTATTCATTATGTCAAAGGAAGCTTAATTTACTTTCAAATCAGGTTAAAATCGCTGTGTGGGTAGTATTCACATGACGAGATATCAAAACTACGGCCTTTCTCGATTCCTTGAAAAATACTCTCAAATTTCAAAATTGTTTCTGGAAAGAAATGACCAACGGATTGAATAAACATTAAACTCACTCGAATTATTGGAAATAATCTATTATATTGAATTACCATACATAGAGGGATTAAAAAAACTGGATACAAACTCTACAAAAAAAATGCCGTTCTATAAATTCTTGGGTTATCAGGAACGAAATACTTCTTTCAGTTTATTAACTACATTTGTTAGTTGTTTCTCAAAGCATAATTATATCAACTTTTAATTAAATACAAAAGTTTACGCAGTTGTCTGCTTTCATAGACAAAAGAAAAGAACTTCTTCTTCAAAGAATTAATACCGTGTCACATTCCGTTTGATCATAGCTGCAACGTGACGAAATTTCCCTGAATTTCTCTTAGCTTTAATTAAGAGTGCAAAAGCAACGCATATACTTCGTCAAACTGCAGCATTCACGTTGTAAAGTAATTAGTCGACCAAAAACTTTGTGTAAGTGCGAAATGGATATTTCATCTTGAAACATTTCGTAACTAGACAAGTTTTTGTTGTGTAAGATAGATAAAATATTTCTAAGTAAAACAAGTGTCAAACTACCATTTTTTTGTGTGTAATTATCCAAATTTCACAATTTTCAACAGAAATCTTGTATAACTTATGAAATTAGTCTACAATTATTCGTCACTAATAGTGATTTAAAACCTTCATGCACTTACCAATGTAATGGTAAGTATGTCATTTACTTAAACAAATAATTACAAGTAAATATGCAAGTACGTTATCTAGCTAAAAGTAATTGATAGAATTAATTCAAAGGAAGAAGGTATCCTAAGTTATTGCTCGTTACTGTCAAGCAAGAAGGCCTCCAGTAAGGCTTGACGCCAGATCTGAACCTACAATTACCATAAAAAGAATTTGGTTTAGTTTTTGTTGTTATATTTACGTGACTTCATAAGTGACTCCAATATTAGCTATAGAAAAAGCTACTAATGTATAAACAATTCGATTTAAAAAAAAGCGAAATTTCAAGTAAGCCGCAGGGTTTGAAACGTATACAAAATTAGCGCGTTACAGTCACCAATCATTATATTTGGCCACCTGCAGTCACACCTAGTGGCCAGTTTTGGCCACCAGTTCTTTCCTCTAAGTTCTCAACTTTTTCAGTATTTTATCTTGGTGCCGTTATTCTCTGATCATTTTCGGCGCGCCGTCGTACGTACTGCAGCTTGTTCAGGCACCGCTGCCTCCGCTGTGTGCGTATGTAATAAAATTGGTCGTTCGCCGCCGCCGTTCACTGTAACGCATCACCGCTGTGTTCTTTTCACAATGAGTTTTTGTTAGTTCTGTTCCTGACAGACAGAGGGCGATGGGAACCTTTTTTTAACTCTATCAGAGATGTTCGTCTCATATCATTAAAATCCAAAATTGTAAACAGGGTATAATGTATGACTATTATTAAGATTCAATAGTTCAAGGTTTAATGTCAATAAAACATTATATATGAGACTAGCAGTGATTACAAATAGACACCACTATTGTTTACTTGGCTGATAGAATGGGAGAAATCATGAACTCAGATTATTCTATAAACCTTGAAATGTATTATTTAGTTTGTTTGAGATTGATAGTTAGTTGTCAACTAGTTTTATATATACCTTGGACTATATTTTTGATTTGTAAAATATGGTAATCTTAAGTGATGTGAGAAGTTCATGAATATGTCAACCTGACTAATGGTTGTATCTGAAGTAAGATAATGTGTGATGAGTATTCAGGTATCAATTTGTTATATAACATATGGTTTTGAGATATTTTATGTGAATAATTTATAATCAGATAGGATCCGTAACTAAGATCAACAAAGTCTTAGTTACCATATACTGATTAATGCATTTGTAATAGGTCAGCCTGAAAGATTTAATACGTTCTTTACAATGCTTACAGTTGCTTTGGAAGTAACTTTAGTATTGATTAGCTAAAGTATACTAATGATCTTCGGCCATCTTTCTATTTATATATATGTCAAAGCAAAAGAAGTATTAGTGGCCTCACTGGCCACTAAATTATAGAGAACGTTTTAAACAGTGGAAAGTCGGTCAACTGGCTCATTTCGTATACGGTGCTGTTTGAGATCTACCACTAATGCTTATATTTATTTGGCTGATTTCATTGAAGGCTATGTGATGAGATCTTTAAGCGATCAGAGGTAGCAATGAAGTCGTTATACCGTTCCTCTTATGTATAACCGTAAGTTCTTTCAATATACAATGTTTTTGTTTTTATTCAATGATGCCCTGCACCTGGTTTAAAATCCATATTTCCAGAAGGTAATTTGATTCTGAAACGAGAGATGGAATTAGTGTTTTGACTGGCTGCACCCTCTGTTGATATTTCTCGGAACTTTTTCATGTAGGAAAATTCAGGAGCAACTAGTAGAGACTACCAGTTAGTGGAATGTGGTTCTATCAGTTACTGCTGAAACTTTTGCCTTAGATATGGCGTCCTTAAACTGTTTTAACAAGAAATGATACGTAATGTTCTTATGATTCCGATAAAATTTAACCATTTAATTAACTTATTTAACTCCAGATACAGCCAAATTTCGACCATTTTACATTGGATATATTTAACGAGGGGAAGAATTTTGGAATTAATTGGTCCTGGCCTTATTCAAGGTAGCATCCCAGCAATTACTTGGAGTAACCGAGAGAAACCAAGAAAAACCTGAGTTAGG
This sequence comes from Lepisma saccharinum, assembly GCA_022664845.1. Lineage (NCBI taxonomy): Eukaryota > Metazoa > Arthropoda > Insecta > Zygentoma > Lepismatidae > Lepisma > Lepisma saccharinum. The sequence continues at coordinate 33,540 of JAGDQP010014062.1, read as the reverse complement.
ATAGCCGGCACCGGGAATCGAACCCTGGTCCTGCCGATTACAAGGCAGGTATAATATCGACTACTATACTTCGTCAGAAGAGGGAATATTGAGTAGTTGTAAAATCAGCGTGTAAATGAATTATTTTGAATATTGAATTTTTATTTATGGCCTTTAGGCATCTAAGGCTACGGCCGGAATAGAGGAAGGAAAGGATGTTGGAAGGTGTTGGCCAGGGCTTATATTGAAGGTGCCATCCCTGCATTTTCCTGGTGTGACTGATGAAAAAGCTTGGGAAAATCTCAGTCAAGATGATCCGCCGCTGGAATTGAACCCAGGAATGCTACGCCCACGCTCTCTCTACCACTGAGCTACGGTGGCTCAGTTAAATGAATTATGTATCGATATGTTAATAGCAAATACGCAGTGTTGATCGTTAATAATGTTCTAGCATCAGCAACACTCTTCGCTTTATTTCCAGTGAGGTTCATTCTAAGCAAATAAAAAGAAGCACACGGCATTAAAAGAGGCTACGAAAATTGAAGTGCCCTCCTAAAACAAGTAAGAGTGCAGTTGATTTCTCTTTGATCTCCGTGCCTCTATTTGTGTTGCTGAAATGCTTGCTGTAAAAGGAGAGGGCGGGGGTGTTCTATCACTGTACATCACCATCATTCTTCATTTAGTTGCCGGCAGTGGAATCAAGTTGGATCCTATTTCTTCTTCTGTTACTGGAGCTATTTATTCTAAGGACTCCGGAAATTTCTTTGGCAAACTTTTTTATTTGAACAGTAAAACTGTTGAAAAGATAAAAGGGTTGACCAGTAATTGATTTTTAAAAAAAAACGATGGGGGGGGGGGGGGAACATTAAAGAGTCTTGAAGGGAACGAGATTCGTTTTACTATTCGTGTGCTGAAGGTTGATTTAATCTGCACATCGTTCTTCTTTCATCTGACACTGTGAGGGTGCATGGCTTCTTCCGTTGTTTGGCAATTTCCTCTACTTTGCATTAAAATGTCAGAAGTTTTCGATTATTATAAACAAATTTGATAAATAGAAAATTCAGAAAAAATGAATAAAATAAAGAATGAAGAAAAGGAAAAGTATCAATAAAAACACAGAAAATATGAATAAAAGGAAATAAAAATAGGATATAAACGATACAAACAATTTGCTCAACCATTAATTAAGAGATGAAAACAGGAAATTGGCATGGATACTTCTAATGACAGAGTAAATTGATACAAAATGTTGATAGTCTTGGTGCTATTAAAGAGATACGCTCTTTTCTCGGGATATTTAGAATACAAGATAGGTTGAAATACATGACGTTGTTTCATTGTTACGCTATTTAAAAATACAGGGTGACTCAAAAGTTCCAGTTCAGCGTCGCAGTTCACAAACCAACAAGGGAATGGAGCATCGTAATACACAAATATGGAATGGTTGTCAGAAGCTACAGCTACATTTCGGTGTTTATGATCAACTTGCCCGCCATTTTGAAATCCGCCATGTTGGATGGACGACAACTTTGTCAAATAGCAAGTGAGTCTTGTGATACATCAAATAACATGAGACTATTCTCAAAGAAACATTTCATTGTATCGCATTTGATCTACCTCTTACAGTGTTGGAGTTAGCGTCATGGAAAGGCAACTGTTGGATAAATGAACGGAAGCACCCATCGTTGGTGATGAGAACTTCCTGTCCGTTACAGGTATGTGAAATCTTACACGTATAATGATGCTTTTCTGGGAACATTTTTGTATTGTTTGATATGTCACACGACCCACTTACCATTTGACAAAATTGACCTCCATCCAATATGGAGGATTTTAAGATGGTCGACATGTTAATCGTGTACTCCAAATATATATATATATATATATATATATATATATAGCCCCTCCCAACCATTCCACATTTGTGCATTACGATGCTTTTATTTCCTTGCCGGTTTGTGATCTATTAGGCAGCAATGAGACTTTTGAATCACGCCTTATATTCGAAATTTTTACTAATATATATTATTTTAAATTTAATTTTAACTATCAACTTTTTGAAAATTGATTTGGTTATTTCTCAGACTAGTTTTCTATAAATTCTTTTCTTCTTTTATATTTCTATTTTCCATACAATTTATAATTTATGGCTGGTTCTCTTGAACAACATACATAAGTAACTACAGAACATAAACCTACAGCTTTCAAAATCAATTTTGATTCTGTCTCCCATACTTTATAAAAAATAATTTATAACCCAAACTCTTTCAAGTATAAAAGCGAACATGAGACCACAGAGACCCCTAGCGTTTAACTTCCTTGACACGTGCTGAATAAAACTCATATTCTGTCTGTCTATTCGCTATGCAAATCCATATCGTTGATCCAATGTGCAAAACACTTTTCAGAACATCCGTCGATTACACCGATTATAACTTTCTTACGTTTTAATTAGCATATCTTACCCCTTTATGCAACCCGAACAGCACTTATGCTCTCCGGATTCTATACAAGGAAGAAAATGAATGTATTATTTGTGGCCGCACAACAATGGCGACTTATGAACTAGCGAAAATGAAACATAGGACAAATATTTAATAAATATTTTCTAGTAATGACTGTTATTTTAGCAAGCAGATCCTATAGAGTAATAGAAAACAGGAAATTGTTCTCTTGGTAGAACAGTTGAACTCTGCAAAATTTATTTCCTCTTTTCAGTTTTTTAATTGACCATTATTAAGTTGTAAAGGTATCTACTGCCAACCCCATATCATGCTTGTGAGATGACATCTCTCGGTGATCAAAAGATCCTCGGAAAGAGAACTGGTGGTCAGGGTCACTATTCTAGGTACTATTCCTTTATTTGCCTGGTGCAAAGAGCTGAAATTATGGTAAAACTAAGTAAAAATACGAGGCGTGAGCAACATCATCCTGCGTATCGAACAGGCGTCAGACACATTCTCCATTGGAACAAAAAGACGGATTTTATGGAATTTCCAACAACTATAAATCACTGAGCCTACGTATTTTAGTGGATATGACCATACATCGGATCGGGACTGGGAAAGCACGCAGCTTGGAGCTCTGCTCCGGCTATCATGAATTAGGTCTTCCAAAAATTGCATCAGTTTCACTAGCTAAAGGTCAGCAGGGCTTATAGACGAAAAGTTAGTCACTAACTTTTTCTTTTCTGACCCTGGAAGAGTGCCAGTCGTTGAGATATGTGATGTCATTCTGCCGTAGTTTTCTACCTGGTCAATAAATTTAAAGACAAAATAAAGACTACAGGCTGTCGCCTTAATTTTGCTCTTCACATTCGGAAATGGAATAGGGAGGTAACATCTCTGGCCTTTGTTCAAGATGCCATCTCTGAATATGGATGGAGAAAATTAAGAAAATTCTTATCGCGAATATGTGGTCCCCAAAATTTGAACACATTATCTCTTGACTCTTTTTCCTCTACACCTTTAAGGTATGTTTTTAGAACAGTATTTCTTTCAGCGGTATATGAGATGCGTTAACGATGTTTGTCTCAAACTACGTCAAATTTCTCTTTGTTGCTTCAAAGCAGCGTCATTTGTGAGCTTCTTCCATATGATATGTCGATGTCTACCAGTACAAACAGATTCGCTTTTGAAGTCACGTGTGATCCACGTTGACTCAGTAGTAGAGCGCTCACCTCTGATGATTGGGGTCGTTGGTTCGATCTCAGCTCATGGCATGTGGGTTTTGTGGTGGACGAACACCGTGTACGTGAGTTTTCTCGGGGTCCTCGCACTTTCCTTGTGACGTCATTGACTTCTGTGTGAGGGCCCCACACTTAAGTCGGTCGTGCATGTGTGCGTTCCTAGTGCGTTTTGCAGATATTATTAATTTTTTATTGTATGTGAATTCAATGTTTCAAATATTATGCAGAATATCTTGTTGTAACTAGATGTCTAGATGTTTTCATTCACAACTATTTGTAAATGTACTATGAACAAGCAGCATGATTTTGAAATTGTATCTTAGTATCCTAGCAATGGCTCAAGGGCGTATTAATACAATTTATATATTGTATTTGAAGATCTAACTATTTACAAGCAAGCACTGAAAATTAAATGAATATTAATTAAGCATTAGTTACGAGAATTATCAAGAATATTTCTGATCAAAGTGATGTACATTTTAAATGTCCGAATATTATATTTTTGAATTTTTGTAACTATCTTTCTCTTGTGAAGAATATTTTTACATTTTCCAAGTTTATAAAAACAACCTGTATCTGCATGTAAGCTCATTCTATCCAATACTTTGGCCTAAAACGTCCAATAAAGACCTCTTGGGAGGTATGGTTTTAAAGGATTCGACACCAAGTATTCATATTTAGATAAGAGCTTCTGTCACTTTTCTAATATTTATATTTAGATGGCAGTCCGGGAGGAAGGTATGCGACCCCTCTCCGATGCCAGTCCGGCAGAGGGGCAACTCATATAATTAGGAACTATTTTCCCTTGCATCTGCGTATTAGCCGTAGTTCCAGAGATAATCGAGGATCTCCATCGAGTGATCGGACTACTCTACCGCAGCGACAAACGTTACATTGACATTGACATTACATTACATTACATTGACATTGACACTGACATTACATTACATTGACATGACATTCCACCAATTATTCCATCATCATTCATACGGTCCAGTTACCTAAAGGCCTTAAATAAAATTCAAATCCAAATTGAAGTTTCTTCTTGTCCTCTTTTCCTATCTCTTTCTCTTGTTCTCGAAGTATTTTGATTGCTAGTTTACAAGTCTAAATTTTAGAGGCCATTTTATCGCCTTTCACATAATCTAATAAATATGCTCCAGTGCCCTGTTTCACTACATGTGTACCTAACTCTTATCTTGACTCGAATAGCAGAATTGATCTTTCTTCTAAAAACCATACTCCTTTATAGCACAAAAGCAGCAGAAATTTAATATTTAAATGAGTAATTTGATGCTGGCTATATTGGTTCTGAGGAAAATCGTATTCTCTTGTTATCAAATTAAAACATAATATCCATTTTGGCTTGATTTTTACATCTGTAATAAAACAGCTTTCAGGAATGGCTGCTACAATCATTGATTCTGGATTAATAATCTATTACAAAGAACAATCCCAGCAGAAGCTGACGTTGTAATTTCACAAAAAAGGAAAAACAAGAATAAAAAAAGAATGAAATTCTTTGTTTAAATAGGATAGCTTAGAGCTAAGCGCGGTTCTCGTAAAAGCGACTCATCAAATATGAAATACCTTTCTTAAGATATGCCCCTCGGAGATTTAATTAACGCGGAGTCTTTCATTATCTCCAAGCATTTCTCTTATCCTCTACATTGTAATATTGACAATATACTTTCTTTTTTCTCTTCTTTCCTTTTCTTTATCGTTTTTTTTTAAAGTTTTCAACCACTTAAAAAGAAAATTTCATTATCCGGTGCGCAAACGTATCTTCCAACAAATGAGAATGTCTCTTTCCAAGTGCTTTTCTTTTTCTTTTGCCTGCCCCTGAATTACTTGAATATAATATAAAAGGATTTTAATGTTCGTTTATTTTTCAAGGATTTAAAATATATTGCTTTTATGAATGTTTGACTTCAAATAAATATTTTTTTTTACTTTCAAATTTAGAGCCATATCCTCTTTCATTTTGAAGACTTATTTAATTCAAATTATGAAGTATTTATGATTATATATTTGAAGAGATTTCAAACAATTGAAAAGAGAAAGCTTGGAAATGAACTTGTATTGTTAAAAGTAATTTACTGGAAACTACCGCCCATCGGTTGAGAGTAGACATACTTCAGACAGACAATTAACATCATTTATCGATAATTTTACACAATTTCCTATACTGTGAAGAATCTTCCGTATCATTCCTGAAAACAGCTAGGCAACCATAGCTAACCGGAAATTTCCAGTATCTTGGGTAATAGAAACCAGCCTTCATTCAGTTTCCAGGAATACTGGGAGCAAGATTAAAAATAAGAAAATCTTGAGCAAGATTTGAACAAGGGTTGTTCAGTTAGACGTCCAGCGTCTCACTGACTGGAATAAACTGCCAGACATAAAAATCACTTAATCGAAACAGTATTGAGGGACAGAAATACGTCGCCCGAATTTCGAAAACTCAAACTAAGTTACTCCCATGACTTACGCCATGTTTTAATCACTTTTTTTTCTATTTGTTAATTAAGATTCGGAATCCTCATTCATTCAGAAAGCAAGATGGCGGCAACAAACATTTGACCAGGATTAGACATGTTGTTACGATAAGAAAGCTTTCTACCTTCCTCCGCATGTGCATATATTACGCCGGAACAGAAAACTGAGACCTTCCAATGAAATATAAAATAAATACTCGTTGTTTTTCGAGGGTTACTTACGATAACGGCAAGTATTGATTTGTCTTGAACATTATGGGATAGATCAAGAAACTTTCCCAATAATTTTTAACAGTGTACCTTCCTTGGCAATTTTTTCTAATTAGAACTTTCCTTAATGATATTGATATGAAATTCTGTTACACTAAAAAAACACTTATTATACTTTTAATATTAGAATATGTTACGTTAGGTTAATAATAGGTTAGGTAAATTTAGATTAGTTTTAGGTACTACTAAGGTGATTTTAGTTTTAGAAATATTATGCATATGATATACAGGCTGTTTAAAAAAGTGACGATGGTCTTAAATACCTCAAAATATAATAAAAAAAATCATTTTAAGACGTGTTGAAACATGCTCAGTTGCAGAGCTAAAGGCATCGAAATGTAGCATGTTTGTTTTGAAATAATGGAAGAAATGAAACTAAACAAATGCATACAAATTGTTCCTGGGTCTAGTGACTTGTCAATATTAATTTTATCAATTTTGCTTTCATTTTCTTCCATTATTTCAAAACAAAATGGCTGTTTTCAGGTTATTGCACCATTACCAGCATAGAAGTGGAATATGTCCTTATCTCTCACAATATTACAGTTACGGCAAAACTGACTTTAGAAACATATTCCTCGTAAAATTCTAGCTCAGAACGACATATTACACGACCCCTTTCCCACTAAAAAATAATCGAGATTCAATATGGCGGATTTCAAAATGGCGACCATGAACAACATATTTTCCAGTATATAGCGCCTTCTACTAAGTATCAATCAATTACTGTGTATTTGCCTTTCATTTCTTTTAGCAATTTAAGAACATTAGGGTATTTGCTCACTTTCCATACACAGAATTCGATTTTATATCATCAATATTTCGCAAAGTAATGGCGCTTGAATAGCAAAAATTTGCATGCGCACATACTTTGACATTTTAATCATGACGAACATACTTTGACAAGATAATCATCATATGCGTTTTATTCTCTTCACTTGAGAAAGTCTTATTTCTTTAAAAGTAGCATTGTTTAGCTGTTTATTTGTAAATTTTATGTTGCATGTGTTTATGCAACCAACAAAATAGTACTGTAGACCATGGTTGCCTATCTCCCAGGCGTTGTTACTGTTTTAACGTTCTGATTCAGATGTACGAGAACAGCACATTTGATGTGTTGCCTGTTAAAAATAAATGACATAATATAAGTTAACGATATATAAGAAGTTTGGAGTACATTTCCTTGTCTTTCATACTGTGAGGTTGACATAAGTATACAACGAAAACATAGTAATTTTTGCTTGTTTTTCTTTGCTTCCGTGTGCTAAGACCAGGCTTCAACCAAATCGACTTTTCTTCATCTTGTCCTATTCTATACTGTAAATGCGTACACTTGTTTAACATTATTAAAGTATCTTCTTCACGCTTAGAATTAGATAAATTTTGGTCACTTTTTTGTATATTTTTCTTCAGTTTCCATAATTTTCTGTACAGTTTTCATTACAAATTAAAGTGTCTCAGTAAGCCTACGAAAGTGAAAAAGCTGGCAGTAGTGAGGATAAAGACCGAGTTTCTAAGGAAACAGCCTTCTGCTTAAACCAACTGAATTAAAATACAACATACCAGTGGCGGCTCGTGACACAAATAATAGGCGAAGTATTACCAAAACGTTCATCCACCAACACGTTCCTATTATCTTTTTTCGTTAACATTTATTCTGGGATTTTCGGGCTTAGAAAGGATACTGATAATGCCACTATCCGATCTTAGATGATATTGACTCATTTTCTGGTCAAATTTATTAATACCTATCGAGTTAATGCATATCAAAATAATAAGTGAAGCTGAACTTCACCACCATCACCTGATGAGCCACCACTGTAACATATCCTAGCAGCATAGGATATCGGTCCAATACTGGGCCAACCTTGATCGATATTGGTCGTTACTGGCCTAGTATTGAGCCGATATTGGACCGATATCCTGTGCTGTTAGGATAGTAAATTCGTTACTTTCTTTTCCTATATCTTGAAGAAGTTCGGTGCAACCCTAGAAACACAAAGAACATCGGGCCGATACCGGTCAACAATACGAATATCGATCATGGTTAGCCGTTTTAGAGCAATTTCGATCGACATTGTATTGGTATTGTACGATATTTGGACATTCAATACTGAAACTTGAAACTTAAGAAACGTATTGTATTTCAACCAGAAAACAAATAAAAAACGAACTTGGCAAATTAAAATATGAAGTTTAAAGAAATAAGGTAGTTCAGCCAAATAACGCCACCTTATGAACATATCTGATGTAGGTAGTAAAACGTGTTAGTTAGAATTCCAAAATTGCTTGTGTGGAAGTGTGCTCAAGTCCCCTACATACCAGCGGAGTTATATAAAGAATGGTGTACAATGAGGTTGGAAACAAACTACGAAAAATCGTTACGTGGTGGCGTTATTAGGAACATAGGTTTCTAATAACGTCACCCTCTTAGTTGAATAGAAACGTGTCAACATTCCTTGCATTAACCTTGCAAACTAATAGTTCGCTTGTAAACTAAAGCGATGAAGATTAGAACAACGTTCAGGCACTGTGGAAACTACAAATGGGACTATACTACAGATTCAGAAAGAAATTCATGCAGTTAATGGGGCAAATCTTACAAAATAATACCTCTCGCTATGAGAAATTCAGAAACGCTTTCTTATTTAATCTAGAAACTATAAAATATTTGTATAAATTACAAAGCTATATATATATTGTGCTGCTATTAAGATATTCGCTGTGGCGTTATTGCAGTACACCATAGACGACCATATTACCACTTCAATTTCTTACATATTACAAAACTTTTGGTAGTTTCTTGTGGTTGCGGAACAAGACATTCGACTCTTTTCATATAGGCTAAGTATGACTTTCAGCGATTATGCCTCACAATCGATGTGAAATTCAGGAAAACGCAACCCCCTGATTTAATGACAACCTTGTTTGTCGAGAGACCACAGTATGATGATCATTATCATGCAGCTATGATCATTAGCGTAGTTATTTTTTGGCAGTTCTGCTAGAGGTCATCTGCGTACATATTTGTCCTTTTGAATTCCTGTCACTTGTTCTTGTCTCCTAAATACCGGAGCTGGCGTTAAAGGGCTTAGTGGTGTAAAATTAATGAACTACCTTATCACTGCCTGAAGATGACATTATCTTATATCGTTCCGAAACCTTTGTTTGTAAATGCCTTTGAAATCGAAACCCAGCAGGTGCTACATATACATCTTCTACGCGTTCCCTCCTTGTCATTCTGTATTTTAAATATCGTCTATGCTTCCGTGTATGAGTTGAGAAAGTGTATAATAGTCGTATATTTCTCGATGCATGGTTCCGTAGCCTAGTGGATAAACAACGAAGTACAGATTACAAGGTTCCAGGTTCAAATCCAGCCGCAGACAAGTGCGAAAATTTTCAACTATACAAGTTTAAAGAATAGTGGAATAAAGACACGATATAATCAAGAACACATTTTTATTAACATCACTGTAAAAATATACGTAATTTCATTTATTAAAACAGTAATTTATCTTTGTGAAACGTGGCTTTCCTATAGCCATCAATATCGATCTCCTATATGAATAATATAGGCAAAATTGTTTGTCATTCGATATTGATTGTTATCAGATAACAATATCAATCAAAATAGCAAACCATACGATACTCACATTGGCCAAATTTGGATGTGCTACTAGGAAAATTATTGTCTTTGGTGGCTTAGTGGTAACACTCTCAGAAACAGCCTGACCGGGTGATCCGGTGACCCAGAGGGCGAGTTTTTAATTATTTCCTTGCATTTGAATAGTGATTCTTTTAGAATTGACAGGGATCGGCGGCATTGCCCCATAGCACAAAAGATACGACGCCGAAATTGTTTAGTTCATTATAATTTCCAGACCATGCCGGGTCACCAAGTCATTCGGATCAAGTTTTAGACCGAGTCGCCGAGTTACCTATGTTCGGATCAGGCCGGGTCACCGAAAGTCACTCAGTTTCAGTTCTGAGGTTAAGGTCACTTCATAACACAACTAATACTCATCTACACAAAATAAAAATTGTTGACTCCCAACTCTGTGACTACTCTCACAATCAATATGTGAAAAGATCCCAATTATATCTTATTTCAATGTAATAATTATGGAAAAAAGGCAGGAAAAAGTTATTGAAAACTCTCCTTTAAATTTATAATACTTTATCACTAAAATTCTTAGCAAAGCAAATATAAAAATATGTTTTATTCTCTTCAGTTTTCAAAAGGCTAACAAATTACAATTTCGGATAATTTAGAAAGATAAATTCAATCAAAATCTAATAACATTCAATACAGTAAATATAAATTATCTAGCTCTACATCACAGATTTGAAAAAATACACTTACTCATCAAGTATAACATTAAAAAAATCATAAAAAAAAATATTATGTACAGGAAAGTAACCTACATCCTATACTTGGTATTTTATGCAACAAATAATAGTTATCATTCACATTTATGAAGTTGAGAAACTGAAATTTACAAAATCACCGACTAACGTTCATAAAGAACAGGAAAAAAATAAGGGAATTTTACAATATACCTATATTACTAAGATTTCAACAGTATATAACATTAAGAACTTTATAGAATTAAATTAGTAAGTTAAATTCTTTTAATTAGTATGAAAAGATGAACTTAACAATACTAATAGTAATCAATCAGTACACACACACATCCAAACTTTTATGGACACTCAAGAAGTTGACAGACCTGCGCATCAATTGTTTCTTATTAAGAATTGTGCACATTTCAGAAAAAAATAATCCCTTTCGGTAGGCCTACAGGCTGAGGTAGATCTCGAAGTTTTTTTTATTTTCAAAAATTCAAATCTCGCCTTATATGAGAGCCTTATATATACTCGCTTTGTTTCGCTTGGAGCGCTGCCCTCAGATCCCCGAAGGGGGTTCGCCCCTAAACTTCAGTGCTTTTGAGAGGATGCGCCTCCTTTATCTTAACCAAAATCTCACTGCAGCACTACACCACCATGGTATCCATCTGTACCCTCCCATGGGGGGGATGCGCCCCAAAAGGAAGGTTTGCCCCATTTATTGTAACCTACTCTTGGTCATACGCCTTCAAAGAAAATTTCGTTTCTCTACCTTCAATGATTTGGAAATTGGGTTTTTGGGGCGGCCATTTTGGATCCAAGTTGACGACTTTTTGAAAATTATCTCATATTGTCGTGACCTACTTATGATGGTAGAACTTCAAGTAAAATTTCATTTATCCAGCTCGAACGGTGTACAAAATGGAATTTTGGGCAGTCATTTTGGATCCAAGATGGTGACTTTTCCCAAATGTTGTAATATTTCCTTAAACTACTCGTCATAATGCACCTTTATGTCAAATTTCGTATCTCTATCTCAAACTATATGGAAAATAGATTTCTTACTTTCGCCATTTTGGATCCAAAATGGCTTCTTTGAACTTATTAGGTAACATTTTCGTAATCAAAAAGTGGTGTTGTACCTTTATGCAAAATTTGATTTAGATAGCCCCAGCGGTTTAGGCTGTGTATTCTATACAACAATGGGTTCGGCGGCCATTTTGGATCCAAGATGGCGACCGATTTTGCTCATTAACGAACTTAACCGAGCTATTAAGCCTAGAAACAACATATAAAAATTTGGTTCAAATATCTTCAAAATTATGGCCGCTAGCGTGTTAATATATATATATATATATATACTTTCATATCGTATCGATCTCTATAGGTATATTTTTCTTCGAAATCTACCTGAAAATACCTTATCAAATCAACAATTAAAACACTTTTAATGGCACAGCAGGCAGATTGTTGTGGATCTTAATTCAACAGTCAATAATAATCACACTCCTCAGTTACCAGTTATTTAGAAGAGAAGAGAAAGAAGCTCTTTCATGAAGAAACGAAAAAGAGAACTTTAAAAATCGGCTCGGGTTGAACTCTTCAAATGGTTATGATGAACTTTCTAGGCTTCAATTTGTAGGAGCAGCATTGCAATTTCGTGCAAGGAAGAAATACGTTAGAGACATGCGATGGCAGAGTTGCCATCTAGTTTTTGAGATCATTGCTTTACAATAGCTTTAATGAACTAAAGCAACGTTACAAGTAAGTGTAATGACTAGGGCCCGATTTACAACTAAGCTCACTAGGCCCATGTCTAGGGACGCAACTTTTACAGGAGTGCACTTTTAAAGAAAAAATAGACATTACTTTTTAAAACGCGAGACGAAAGAGTGTTTACAAGTTAGCGAAAAATATTAAGGATCCTGTTGCAGGAGCGCCAACCACAGTTACCTTTGACCCGGGCGACCCGTCGTACATAACTGACTTCACATAGTTTAAAGTTAGGTTAATTTATGTTAGAAATAGTAAAACAAACATTAGAACTTACATTAGGAATATTATACATATAGGGTGGGACAGTCATCTATACCCCTGTCATTGGACAACATATACTTTGTGTTGAAGCGTACGAAGGCGCAATTTACGCTAGATTTTTGTATATGAGGAAAACTAAAGTGTCTTTTCCTAACCTGTCTTTCCGGGTACCATTCCTTCGAATCCTGCTGTTGACCATACATTTAAATCAGGCACATATTTATAAGTTAGTTTTGAAATAGAACCATGGGCTTCCGATAGGGATCCACGGTGTGTCTGGCTGGGCTTGGTGTATATATTCAAATGTATATTCATATGTCTGTATATTTAAATGTTTATGAACTACACCGACAAGCTTCTGGAGGTTATTCCTCACATCAAAACAAGACGAAAGTTCCTCTCACAAATTTTAGAAATGTGCAGAATTTCGGAGCTACAAGGTAACGAAAGTGCGAGAAAATGAACTTTAGAGCTTGGTATTTCTAACACCATGAATAGTAGAGCTGATGCGGCATAGTACTATCAAAAACTTTAAACCTGCTCCATTTGAACATGCATATTTCAAAATTCCGAAACGGACGCGCAAAAGTTTTCTCAAAGGAACTAGGGGATTTCTGAATATTTCTGAAGATGAGGTAGCTCAAAATGAGCATGAATTAAACGACTTGTCGTGTGAGTAAAGATAACATACATCATCCCCAGCATCCAATCTGGCAATGATATTCAATCTGATAACAAATAAATAAGGCGTTCGATGAAATTATGCAATTCTTACTCCTATTTGTTATGCAACCACACATTTAAAAAGATCATTTGGTGTGTGGATTCTACTTGAGATATCGACCTGGCTCAAACGGATTGTTGTTTGCTGGTAAAAAAAATTGTCGCATTTATACTCATTTCGACCCATCTTTACTTCAGAGAATCTCTGGGGATCCTCAAATTCCTTTGGGAAATTCCCTACGCGCCTAATGTAGAATTTTGAGATATGCGTTTTTGGATAGTGCAGTTTTAATGACTTTGACGGTACCATGCCTCATCAGCTCTACTCTAGTATTGGAAATATGAAGCTCTGAAGTTTATTTTCCCACTCTTTCGGCAGCCTGTAGCTCTGATACTATGCACATTTTGAAAATTTCTCAGAGGAACTTTCGTCTTGCTTTGAAATAAGGAATCACCTCCGGAAGTTTGTCGGTGTATTTCATGAACACCCTTATATAATCACGCCTAAAATATTATGCTAATTCAGCATAAAACTGAATTACCCACCGTGCTCACCGCTTTATACGTTCCTGATTTAATTGTGTTTTGATATACTGTTCCCTCTCCACCAGTTAATTCAAGTTCCGGTAATTATATACAATAGTTTTCCGACAGTTATAATATGAACTAAACTACCCAGTCCTAACCTTAGTCCATCACTCTACTACCCGCACAACAGGTTACAGATAAATAAGTTAGTCTAAAATGGTGTCTTACACTGGTTTTCCGTAGTTGGGAAATTAGATATTTTTTTTAAAAACTGTTATTGTTAACAGATATTTTCATATAGCTGCTATGGAAGAACAGCAGTTTTGCCCATTCCTAGCACGAAACTTCTGACAGTTGGGAGAAGGAAAAAGAATCTGAATTTATTACTTACTTGCAGCTTTAGATTTCATTGTGCATAAATTTCTTGTAAATAACATTCATTTGAAGGATTTTATTACGTTTTTCTTCACTTTCTGGTCGATTTTTTCATACTTACAACTGCGCAGACATTTTTCCATCAGTTACAACAAGGGAAAAAAATCCATATTACTTTTTAATTTTCAAAAAAAAAAAAAAATAATAATACAATATACCTGAAAACTGTCTGAGTAGTACACAAAAATCACGAGAATGTTCTGAATATTTAGTAAAAATATAGCTTCCTTTCAATAAGTAATAAAATTGTTACACAGAGTTTGTTAATTTCCCACAAAAGAGATTTTTGGATTTATTTCCTTCTCCTAACTACTGATTCCCTTACTAATTACATTTATGTATTATTAATACTTATGTTTTTGTTTGTTTAATTTACTTTCAAGTATTTTGTGTGAATAGAAATAGAGTTTGTATTTAACACGTATTCCACAAGTAATTTAATTAAAATTGTTCATTGTATGACTAAGTATTTAATCCTATTGTTTTATTATTAATATTGTTGAACCATATTTTGTAAATAACCACATTAGCAGAGTTAAATAATTATTATCTCATTATTATTATTAAATGGCGAGATGACGGAGGAGAGTAATTTGTTATAATGTAGATGGGAAGGGGAAAAAGACGGGAGGGGTGAGAGAAGGGGGGCTCGAAATCATGGGCCTAGGGCGCAGAGTTCAATAATTGTTCGCGGAGGAAGGTTTGTGTTCTGAAAATCCTCCGGTAAGGTAAACCAATGGTGATTTGCTATTACTTTCCACTTCAAAGTAACAGGAGGACGGTAAAGCTGCTGTCGGTTGTACAGTCACTTACAAAAGTAAATGGAGGTTGGAATTGTAAGAAATAATATTTATTTTCTCCAGGAGAATTATTTCACTGTACGCCTTATAGTTTGACAACCAACATGATACTACAAATATGTGCGAAAACATGGAATGCCAGGATATTCCTCCATTTGGAGGAAGAAAGGTTTAATCCTTTAGCATTATTTAGAGAACCTCGAGAGAGTTAGACAGAAATCCCATTCTTGTCTTGTTCAAATACACACACACAGAGAGAGAGAGAGAGATAAATCATGGAAGAAGACGGAAAAAGAGCAAAAAAGAGGAGAAAAGAAGGAAAGAAAAATAGAGGAATACCTGAAAATAAATGAAATTTTAACGCTTAAGGATACAAAGTCTGCGTCTTTCTTCCCTGCCCTCTCTCTCGGTCTTGTATGTTTCTTCCTTCATAAGATAAAGCTCTCTCAGTATCAATCGCGAACATCATTTACAGCGCTTAACTCTTTGAAGAAAATATTTTGAAATCTAGAATGGGAATCGAACCCAGAACCTTGCGAATGAGAGTCTTACACGCTGACCACTTAACTACACAGACTATAACAAATGTGTTGTTAAATTAGTCATTAAACGAGATACTCTCAGCGAGTTACGTCGTATACCCTATGATTAATCTTACACATTAGCGTACACCTTGTGCTAAGATACGTAAACCATTTACTTTCGTTTCGTTTATTTATTTAATTACTTTGCCTGTTCCGGTGAGATTACTAAATACTTTTGGTTCCATTTGAATGAATATCTCATTTCAGTATTGACAGAAATGCCATGACTTCACACTTAGCTACTTACATGACAAATACGAGAGTACCAAGCAGCTCCCTCCTTTCCAGTTGCCAATTTGGCGTATTGGTAGAAAGTCGGAAAGCGAATGCGAAGGACACGGGATCGAATTCTGGTGTGGTTTTGTTTATATTTTTTCT
>JAGDQP010014062.1:0-12270 GCA_022664845.1 Lepisma saccharinum | reverse complement strand
ATTTTTCAAATAACATTTCTGCTTCTATTTGTGAGTTTCTTCTACCAAGATGTATTGAGATTGCATGTAATCTATATGCCCTGTAACTAACATTACGCACTTTGAATTGACAATGAATTTGAATTTTATTTATGGCCTTTAGAGACCTAAGACTCAGGCCGGGATATGGAACGGGAAAGGATTCGGGAGAGTGTCATCCAGGGCCTATGTTGAAGGTGCAATCCCGATATTCGCCTGGTGTGACAGAAAAAAAACGGGAAAACCTCAGTCAGGATGGTCGGCGCTGGGACCCAGGACCTTCCGAATGCTACGCCAATGCTTTACCACTGAGCATTGACAATAAAGAATGAGCGGGAGGTACCTTACTATTTTTGACACCCAATATATTATATTCGTATATTCACATCTATAGTATATGATTTTGTGCATGTGTGAATTGATTTATGTCGTTTAAGAGGGGTTAAAGGATCCTGGAAGGATTTTTAAACATTATATTAATGTCTTTAGGCATCTGAGGATCAAGCCAGTGTAACAACCTAATTGCTGTTCCATTTTTAGTTTTCTTCCCCTTTTATTTTCTTAGTACGTTCTGTTTCCTTTCGTACTCTCCTTAGCTTATTCTCTTTGTTTGGTTTTAGTCACGCTTTGAGCTTGTTTCGTTTTAATTCTTCTTTGGTTTTCAGTCGTTATCTATTCAGGTTTTCGTTAGTCACGCAGCATTGACTTGGATCTAGTGCTTGTTTTTGATTGGATCCTAGTCAATGCTTGGCTCCGTGTTTCTTGCTGATTGGTGTGAATCAGCCTTCTTCTCCGTTTGATGGGAGAACTGCTCTCCCCGCCATGTTTGTTTCAGTTTCAATTTTACCGACCAGAAGAATGGATGTCTGGACTTTCCGTCACGTATAATTCCAGAACCCCACCTGCAATTGATAACTATATGTGCCATTTTTAGTAAATAGAAGAATATTCCGACATCATTTCGTCCATGCCGGTGAAATATATTGATACTCGTGACAAGAATAATAATTGATACGAGTGCTAATCAGACTGTTTGTCGACAAGTTTACCTCGAAATTTTTCACGTCCGTAAAATTAGCATTTTGTTTTGGAGATTATTTGTTATAATGTATAACATGTTCTAAATTTTAGTATGGGAACGCTATTGACCGAATTTCTGCACTTCAAATATCGGATCGTTAGATTCTAATAATCATATGCCTAATTTTTCGTCTCTAGTTTCCAAATCCTTTTGAAATTTCCGGTTAGCAATGTAAACAGCTACTGTATATCTCCATTACTAATCAAATTAACATGTTTGTTCAACCAATTTTGTGTACAGTTTTTCGATGAAATTTTGACGTTAATTGTAAATTTAATAATTCGACATGCTTAGTTAACCTTGGTTTCAACTTCAGCTACTATTCTCCGTTCAATAGTCACTTTTATAAATTATTTTTGCATATTCAAGATTTATTCAGAGCGTCAATTGTATAATGTAGTAATCATCTGTAATGACGTCACGCATATTATAAGGCCAACTTGTTTCTTTTGTTAAGGTATGTTTTGGACAATAACTTCATTTCTGTAAGTAATTATGTAGTAAAACTTTTCAAAATTGATTAACAATATTTTGGGACTAACTTGTGAAAATTTCAGTGAAATTCATTATTTATTATAGAAATTTTGGACATTTATATCTGACAAACCAACTTTCGTTTCGGCTTAATTAATTCACAATGTGTAAAAGATAGACTATACAAATTTGTTTGCTTCTTACAGCACAATAGTAATTCTGTTCAGATTTTATGAAATTATCAACTCCGAAAACTTACATTATGTAAATTCAAATGAATAAATTGAATTTTGAAAATTTTATATTTCTTCGAACAATCTTGTGTTTCTGTTCAATGAACGTAGTATAGAAAACCTCTCAGTTAACTAGGTACGAATTAAGGCATTAGTTGATAATCCATATATAGTGTATAATAATATTTATAATGTGCAGTGATTTATTTAATGTTTGCCATGATATTAATCTGAATTTAACTACGAATTATTACGTAAAGTTTGACAGGAATCGATACTAAATTATTTATCTGTTTCGGTAAACCTATCATATTGAGTGATGTGTTTTTAATTAGATTAGGTTGGTTCATAAATCCGTAGGCTAGTGGTAGGATTCTTTCAACAGCTGAGATGTGATAACTTGGGAAAGGAACTATATATGGAATTACTGCTTATTCTGCGTTGACATATGAAGTGACTCCAGTATATGATTTACGTGAATTGATATTATTTGCATTTTGCGTTGTGACACGACGTTTAGATTGAGTTGCGACCGTCATTCGTTGGTGTTCGTTCGTCTTTATTTCAGGAATTGCGATTCCGGACTACAGGTGTGGGCCCTACTAAGGTAAAGGTAAGACATGGTCTTTTGCTACCCTGTAGACTTCGAAGTGAGTAAAGACGTAGTATGAGTCACTTATGAATTGATATGCGTATGATCGTTTGAGATTACTCCCAAGTATGGATTCGCGTTTTCCTATCTTAATCTATCGCTAATCTGAACCAGCTGGTACTTCAGAGTATGAACCGACGATCTAGTTAAAAAGATTGGAGGTGTCGCCTTATCGGTATTTCCTCCCTCGTTCTAAATTATTGTTTTTCGCAGCGATCACAAGGATCTGGAATCCTCTTTCCCAGATATTCTTAAATCTGGAAGACATTTCTGCGCTGCTCGTCTGGGATGTAGAAAATGTTTGGAGCTAGAGTTTTGGTTAGATGCGTTGCGTGGGTACTCTAGGCTCCTGGTGACCCTATTTATATTTATGGATTGTTTTGGTGTTGCAGTTTTGACTTCACCTAGCCAGGAATTGAGTGTGTGATCTTGGTGATCGTGGGTTTGCGGCCATTTCACCAGGATAGGGTTGGTAGAGTGTGTTGGAAGGCAGATGACCAGGGCTTATTTTATAGGCACCATCACAGCATTTTCCTGGTATAACTTAGGAAATATCTTGGAAAACCTCAGTCGAATTTGCACCTACGATGACCTTTTATTAAATTGAACATTTTTTCAAGCAAATACAAGATGGTAATTGTTTCATTTGAGTTGGCGCCAAATTCAACTTTTATAGAGGTTAGATATTCTGAAAATTGAATTTTGAAAAGCTAAGACAACAGTTGGCACGAAAAATATATATATGTTACGTATTTTTAGTGGTTCTATAACCACCATTTTTTTAGATGTTTTAAAGTGGTAGAACATAATAAAAAAAATAAGACACGTGACCGCGCTTACGTAACACATGCACTGTAAATACAAGTTCGATAGTGCCTTTTATCATGACGTATTCGTGAGTGACTGGTCAAGACTTCCGCTCCTTGAGTGAGAAATTCCGGGTTCAAGTCCCACTCGGGACAACACTTTTTCTTTCAAAATGTATTTTATATATTCATATTAATTATTTAATAATTGCTAGGATGTATACAAATAAGTGATTGCTACTAAAAGCTAGGATGTGTCTGGACGCACACTGAGCGAGGTATGCAAGGAGGGCACGGTTCGTCCGAAGGAAGCTGGGCAAGGAGCGCGGGGGAAAGCGCAGTCTCCGGTTAGCGGTAGGCATACGCAAAAGTGCTGTTAACATTCACTTCCACCTGTTATTTGGTACATATAACATTAATTTTACCGTTATGTTATCCCAATCTCTGTGCTGTTCATTTGCACGGTCGCAACAGTCGTAATAAAAAGAACTTTGTAAAGACATCCTTTTCTTAAACAATGCGTACTAAAAAGTAAAAAAAGAATTATTTTGTTCATGCATGATTAAAGAGAAATTCATGGGGCGCGGAAATTGAAGAATTTATAAAGTGACTGTATATGAGAACGCGTCCCACGCGATCTGGGTGTGCATTCAGATACATCCTACCTTTCAGTGGTAATCACTTATTTATATACATCCTAGCAATTATTAAATAATAAATATGAACATATAAAAATATATGTTGAAAGAAAAAAAGAAGGACTCGAACCCGGGACCTTTCATTTAAGAAGCCAACGACTTGACCAGCAGAAGACCTCACAAACGGTACTTTCGAACTTGTATTGACAGTGCATGAGTTACGTAAGAAGACTGGTCACGTGTCTTATTTTTTGGCTATGTTCTACTACTTTAAAACATTTGGAAAGAATCATGGTTATAGAACCACTAAAAATACATAACATATATTTCTTTAGCCAACTGTTGTCTTAGTTTTTAAAAAATCAAACTTTCTAACTTCTCTAAAAATTTGAATTTGACGCCAACATAAATGAAACAATTACCATCTTGTAGAGCTTGAAAAAATCGTCAATTTAAAACAAGAAGGTCATCGTCAGGAACATATTTAGGGGGTGGGTCTAGGGGTCCGCCCCCAAACTCAAATTTTTATGGAAAAATAGTGTAACTTCAGACGTAATTATACATATTTAATATACGTTTCATGCCACGGCACACCTTGGACCCCCGGAAGCCCTTGGACCCCTCCCAAAACCATATTCTGAATACGTGTCTGATCATCGTAGATGCAAATCCGACCGAGATATCGCTAAACTACGAAATTTAATTTATTTTGAGGTTAGGTTAGCATCTTCTGAGCTGAAATGTGGTGGAGAGCCATCATTTTTGATGCTGAATATGGTAGTATTTTTACCCTGCTAGGCCCTTTTAACTTATAAAAATATATTTTATACCTTGTCTCTCTCTCTCCCTCTCTTTCTCTCTCTGTGTGTGTTTGAACAAGACAAGAATGGCATTTATGTCTATCTATCTCGTGGTTCTCTAAGCGATGCTCACCTACTAAATATTTCTTGCTCCAAATGGAGGAATATCCTGGCCCTTCATGTTTTCGCGCATATTTGTACTGTCATGTTGGTTGTCTAACCATTAGGCGTACAGTGAAACAATTCTCATGGTAGAAATCACTTCTATTTCTTATACATCCAACCTCCATTTACTTTTGTAAGTAACTGTACAATAGAACTTTGTGAGTGTCGCGCGGCTACCATGATGTAAATGACGCATTCGCAACAGTGTTAAGAAACACAACAGAAAGTAGTGTTTCTTGCTGTGGAACAGTGATTTACTTTAAAATTACTGTTAAACCGAAAAGGTGACATCAGTTGAAATTTTTGCAAAGAGTATAAGCCCAGTAAGGGGAACAAACCTTTCACGGTCCTGAGTGCAGGAGATGTGAATAGTTTGGAAAAGGGCGAGAAACAGGGGACAAAATCAACAGCATTCACATTTTCACCCGACTGTAGTCACACCAGTGAATATCGCGTGTATTTTTTGGGGGAAAGAGGTCACAATTAAACTCAATTATTCACATTGGTCCAGGGTGCTGTACGTAATGACATTCACAAGAAAGGACCTGCAATGTTGTTGCGACAAGCCATTTTACTTCATGACAATGCCTATCCGCATTCTGCTGATTTGGCTGAACAACGTGGCCAACTTGCATTAGGAGATGCCCGGACAGTTCAGACTTAGCACCAGTGATTCTCATTTGTTTCGATTCCTTAAGGAGCATTTGGGAGGAAAGAAATTCTAGACCGATGAACTACTACAGAAAGATATCCTGCAGACGCTAAGACAGCAACCCACTTCTTTCTATGTATTGGGGATAAGAAATGTGCCAAAATGATACCAGCGGTGCATGAAGGCTCAGAAGAAATACTTTGAAAAACTAACATAATTTGGTGTTGGCACTTATTTCCGTCTTAGAAATACAAATGTCGTTCAATGTTGAATAACTTTTGTAACACGCATTTTAAATACATGTCATATTATGAGAACCGTTATTTCGATATGTAAAGTATAATGTCATATTCAATCCTCTTATTTTCAAACTTCTGGCATAAACACAAACAGACATGGTGAAGACTGGGAATTTTCAAATGGAAAGTGCACAAAATATCCATGAAAAATACATAAATCGTCGTTTCACAGAAGGAAATAATGCATTCTTGTCCCTGATCAGTATGTATGAGGATCGCCAAAGAGACTACTACATTTCCAGACTAGCTTCAAAGGTTATATGTTTGGCCATTATCATAGTCGCCAGAGTGCAAAACTGACAGGGTCATCATCAGATCACCTCAACTTATCGTGGCCATCGCAACTTTCAATAGACCGTGAACTTGTTTCCGAAAGATACCCCAAAAGATCCGTTTTCTTAACCATTTTTTTTACTTTCTCTTTTACAAGTAAAAACCTTGAAAAGATGCGTCTTGAAGTAGAACCAGACGAAGTTACAAGCGACAAGCAGGCATCGAGAGAAAAGAGAGAGATCTACAACCAATAGGACTTTCCTTTGCTTGCAGAAGAAGACTTTTATCTCCGTGGGCAATGAATAGAAATGCTGAATGCTCCCTAGGCCTTTTTATGCCTCACATAAAACTGGTGTAAAAGAAGTCCTTAAAAAGAATAATATAGACGGTTTTTCGATTTTTATTTATTTTTCCTCTTTTCCCTTCCACATCTTTCTTTTCCAGTGTTTCTGGTTCTGGCGATTGCAGAACTTTACAACGTCGTTTCAAAGTTTACGAACTTCGTGTGTTTCTTTCTACCGGGGAGGGGGCGAGCAGATGAAGAGAGAAAAGAGCGTTAGTGTTAGATCCCCCCAAGAGAGTGCGAGAATCCCAATCGCAATCGCTACTTTCAAACGCCTAAGAAGGAGATTTAGAAAAGTCAAAGTATCCGACATTCCTCATATATGCTTGGCAAGAGTTTCTTTAAAGTTACGAGTTGAAAGATAAATTTTCTGGACCTTACTATTCTGACAGTGATGGAAATCATAATAAAAAGACTTCTGTTTTTTGTTTCTTTTCCGTCTGACTTAATGTCTTTTTGGTACTATGCTTCCAGTTCAGTAGTCTTATCTTTTCCTGGATTTATATCACAACAACAAAGTTGTACGTTCGAACACTGAATTTGTATGAAGGACGTGTTCTTGAGTGATGCATTTTTTTTCCTATATACCCCTGTGATATGTCTTTACATCAATGTATTTCCTGAAGAAGTCATAGACAATGCTTTGCAATGATTTAATGTCTATCACAGATTTGGGTATAATCATTTAAAAGAGTTCTTGATCTTAGGTGTGTAACGATCCCAAGTCACTAAAGTACTTTCAGGTAACTTCGTCCTAGATTACAAAGTAAAGACTTCGTTAAATTTAGATATCTAAAGTGAATCAGCTTGCACTAATCGTGTCACAAAACTCTGTTGTTTTTACTCAAGACTGAATAATGTTACGTAGTGTCCACTCGTTAAGTTTACAGCAAGTTTGTGAAACGTTTGCAGCAAGTTCAAAAAGCCAATATTCAAGTTTGAAATAGGCTTGTTATGTCAAGTCAAATTGAACAAGTGTCTCCAATCGTCAAATCTACAGCAAGTTTATTATGTAAAATTTGTAGGAAGTTCAAGGAAGTCAAAATATCAGATTTGAAATTGAATTGTTGTCTGAAGCTAATTTGAGGAAATAAAAACCAAGGTAATGTCAAGCTTGAAACATATTTTTGCAGCATCAAGTTAATTTGAGCAAGTGAAAATTAAGACAATATCAAACTTAGTATAAACTTCCATGCTGTCTGGGATAGAGCTGAGATTGAATGCTAATTGAGCCATACAGACTACTTTCAACCAGAATGTATTATGTGTAGAAAACACAGCAGGAAGCACTTGACAGCAACAATAGAGCTCCTAGTATCAGAGTAGTGCAACATCCAATTAAAACTAATTGAGATTCAGCACTGATATTTAAGTGCAAAGAAGGTAAACGTAAAGATATCCCCTGAGCAAGAGGAACCGTCCCACATATTCTCGACCAACGGAACGTAGTGAGATAGGGTGGACAGTGCCACGTACGAACGCCTTTACCTCCCAAGATGCCCAGGAATACCAAGGACACTCTGGTGCTCAATTTGATAGGAGACTGAGTGCACCTCAGAACGTCAGGTATAGGAGCACTGAAGAAAAGTCCAGGATTTAAACCCGGGACAACCGATTAGTAGTGAGATGTGCTATCGTCTCAGCAACGACGACAAGATTGCGGGTGCCACCACAAAACAATGATCACAAATGTTTCACAAGCATTTTGCAGTACAACTTCGTCAATAATGACACTTCTGTATTTGCAACACTGTAAAATCTCTGCGCTTAGAAATTGTATGCAAAAGTACTTTTCGCTTTTGCAAAATAATTAATATTAGTACCTCCATAAAATATAACTGCGATGTGAAGATGTGCAACGATTTCAAAGAAAGTAAGTTCCACTTTGAAGCTGAGCCCAATAATTCTCCGAAACAGTAATGATCCTTTACACAAAATAACGTCCCAAAAGAGCTGAAACGGGTCACCGGGTCTAGGCTTTGTACCCAGTCTGACCTGATTTAGACCCGTTAACTCGAAGAACAAGGCAGAGTTTTTATTAGTTCCTTGCGTTCGAATAGTGTTCCTTTCAGGTTTGACTAGGACCGGAGATATTACCCCCAGAGCACGAAAAATACAACGCCCAAATTTCCAATTAATTATATTTCCCAGACCGGGTCACCAAAAGTGAACCGGTTTCAGCTCTGCTTCCTAAAGAGTGTTCGAATGGACAGACTTGAAAAAGTGTAGCAAAAGCTACATGTATACAACTATTGTATGAGGAAATACGACTTTTAAATAAACGTGAAATACAACCTCCTTGCCTAAAGATATTAAATTATCTCTAGAATTGGTCCCCTTTCTCCTAACCTATCCAGTACATTCTTATTTCATATAATTTCTAGTCCCGTGATCCCTTAGAATCACCTTCCGCTTCACATTTCGATGTCTTAAGGCTTATATCTAGAGATAATCTACGTCAGCTCAGGATAATCTACGTCAGATTACGTCATGAGCTGCGCTTAGTGATGAGCACAAGAGTTTTGGTCTTGCAGTTTTGGTCTTGGTCTTGCATGTAAGACCAAGAACAAGACCAAGACCAGGGATACCGATGCAAGACCAAGACCGAGACCTGCAAGACTCGCGCAAGACCAAGACCAGCCTGCAAGAGTCTTGCACACGCACTATTTTAATATTTTTAGAACGTGGAAAGGAAGGGGAAATCATTATATCCTTCACTTGAATTTCTTTGGCTTCTGTAAAAATACCGCTGTGCTCCCAGTTGTGCAAATCGTGTGAGTGGATCTGAGAATCATGCCGCTGTTACTGTAGCATAAACGTCCTTTTCTGAATCTATTGTTGATAATTTCTGCAAAAATGAGATAATGCTACAAACGTAACCTTTAATCTATCACACCGTGGAACAATGAATATTGTTTAAGTAATTACAATCTAGTGGGCCCGGCCATAAGGATATATGCTTAAGAGTTTCCTGTCACCTTTATTTTCTCGGAATAGCTTCAGTGTGGGTTATTGGATTCCTGCACGTAGCCACAGAGTTGTTATTACTTATTCTCAAGTTTCAGGTGAGTCATCCTAATCAAAGTCTCTTCCCCCCCCCCCACATACACACATACACACACACATACAGAGAAAGAAACTAGTAATTGGTGCCGGGTTACGATGAATTCACTCGTTCTGAAACAATGAGGATTTCTTATCGCAAAGTCGCCAAAGAAATTAGACACCGTTCTGCAGGATGTAAATTCTACTGTAAAAGAAGTTGTAATTCTACTGCAAATTCATATTTTGTTATTTTTTAAAATAAATATACAAGGTGTATCTTAAGTCTATTTACAACACTTGGAAGTTGATTAATGGCATGAAAACAGACATACAACAAAATGCCGAAAACGACTTCTATTCCTAGATATGGGCAATTGAAAGTATGTAAAACTGAAGTATGAGCCCCCCATTTCGAAAGTATTCCTCGCAGGGCTGATGGGGCATTCGATCATTAACTAAGTAAAACATAGTTCCATCGAAATACGCAATTTGCGTCCTTGTGCAGTGCAAGGGAGGCACGAGGGATTCTTCAAAGGAAGCCGTGGAATCTCGAAAATTCCGTAAAACAAATTTGCTTCCACTGGTGAATCCTTATGCATCTATTGCACAAAATCGGTGATACCACATTTCGTCCAACGAAATTTTGTCCACGCGACATTTCGTCCACAAATATTTCGTCCACAGACATTTCGTCCAGAGACAATTCGTCCACTTGACTTTTCGTCCGCAAGACATTTCGTCCAACATATTTTTCGTCCACAAGACATTTCGTCCAACAGATTTTTCGTCCACAAGACATTTCGTCCAATCGACTTTTTGTCCAACGGATTTTTCGTCCACAAGACATTTCGTCCAATCGACTTTTGGTCCAACAGATTTTTCGTCCACAGGACATTTCGTCCAATCGACTTTTGGTCCAACGGATTTTTCGTCCACAAGACATTTCGTCCAATCGACTTTTCGTCCAACGGATTTTTCGTCCACAAGACATTTCGTCCAATCGACTTTTGGTCCAACAGATTTTTCGTCCACAGGACATTTCGTCCAATCGACATGTGGTCCAAAGGACTTTTCGTCCACAGGACATTTGGAGGACATGACAGGACAGGACATTTCGTCCAATACACAGCCTAAACAGCTGGAGCTACTAAAGCGAAATTTAGTAATGTAATACATTATCACTAGTAGGTTACGAAAATATTACCAAATGTCACCAAAGGCGCCATATTGAATGCAAAATGGTGGAACTGAAATCCATTTTCCACGCCGTTTGAGCTAGAGATACTAAATTTGGCACAAATGTGTAACATCGAGAGTAGTTTAGGTAAATATTACATTTAAAAAAAAAATCGCCACCTTGGTTAGAAAATGGCCTCGAAACTCATTGCTTTATAGAATACACACCCAAACCGCTGGAGCTAGTGAAACGAAATTTGGTATGGTGGTACATTATCACTAGTAGGTTACGAAAATATTACCAAATGTCTCCAAAGTAGCCATATTGAACCCAAAATGGCGGAGCTAGAAATCAACTTTCACCGTTTGAGCTAGATATCAAATTCGGCACCGAGGTGTAGTATCAAGAGTAGTTTAGGAAAATGTTACATTTTCAAAAAGTCGCCATCTTGGATAAAAATGGCCGCCAAACTAATTGTTGTATAGAATACACAGCCCAAACCGCTTGGTCCACTGAAGTGAAATTTGGTATGAAGGTACATCATCACTAGAGAGTTAAAAATTATTACAAAAGGTATCCAAAAACGCCATCTTAGATCCAAAATGGTGAGCCCAAAAACATTTTCCACACCGTTTCTGCTAGAAATACGAAATTTGGCATAAAGGTATATCATCAAGAGTAGATTAAGAAAAAAATACAAAATGTTAAAAAAGTAGCCATCTTTGATTCAAAATGGCCACCCAAATATCATTTTCGACGTTGTCTGAGCTAGGAGTAGGTCACGACAATAAAAGAAAATGTTAAAAGGTCACCATTTTTAATCTAAAATGACGACCCCAAAACCCATTTTTAAAACCACTGAGGCTAGAAAAACGAAATTCAGTATGAAGACGTACCATCACGGGTAGGTTAGAATAAATGAGGCAAACCTTCAATATGGGGACGAAGCTCCCCCCCCCCCGGGTTGTTGGGAGAAGATTGGCACCATGAGGGAAAGGTGCCCAAAGAGAGTAGCTACGATAAAGGGGGCGCAACCCCCAAAACCCCCAAGTTGGGATGCAGCCCTCGCGAGGGACTAGGGGCTGCGCCCGCATTGAAGCAAAGAAGCAAAGCGAATCCACATAATATATAGTCCCATTGTCACTCACTGACTGCCTCACTGACACTGATCATATTTCTCAGGCTAAACTACTGAAACTAGAAACAACAAATTTGGTATGAAGGTGTATGACCAAAAGTAGGTAAAGGAAAACTTCCGACATTTTGAAAAAGTCGCCATCTTACATTCAAAATATCCGCAAAACCCATTGTTGTATTGAATACACAACCTAAACGTCTGGAGCTATAGAAGCGAAATTTGGTATGACATAAAAATCATTAGTAGGTTACAAAAATATTAAAAATGTCTTCAAAGACGCCATCTGGAATCCAAAATGGAGGACCGCACCGTTTGAGCTGGAGATACTAAATTTCGTATGAAGGTGTATGACCAAGAGTAGTTTAGTAAAATATTGTAAAATGATGAAAAAGTCGCCATCTTGGATCCAAAATGGCCGCCAAACATATTGTAGTACAAAATACATAGCCTATACCTCTGTCCTAGAAACTCCAAAT
>JAGDQP010014061.1:0-46135 GCA_022664845.1 Lepisma saccharinum | reverse complement strand
CTCCACATCACCCTCCAGCACGGAGGTCACGACCACCACCACTCCATCTCCATTGCAGCTATGATCTGCCTCTCCACCTCCACTCCACATCACCCTCCAGCATGGAGATAGCCCTGCACCTCCACTCCACCTCATCCTCCAGGTTGGAGGGTAAGGGGGAATTATGTTGAGGGGTGACCTCCGGAGGGGCCTTTGCTATGTAGTGGTTGGAGATCACCAATGTGGATTTAGAAGAAATAGATCCAGGATTAACCAGATTTTCGCCTTGAGACAAATCTTACAGAATGGGAATACAATGGCACTGTTCACCAGTTATTTGTTGACTTTAAGAAAGCATATGACTCTATGAAACGGGAAAAAGTTTACGATATTCTGGTGCAATTTGGAATTCTAAAAAAAAAAAAAAACTTGTTCAACTAATGAGGATGTGTAAGCACAGTAGGGATATGTCAGATAGTTTCGAATTCACAACGGATTGAAACAAGGTGATGCCATGTCACCGTTACTGTTTATCTTTGCGTTAGAATATGCGATTCAGAAAATAAAAGATGACAAAATATTGAACGACTTGAATAAACTATTCGTATACGCAGATGATGAGGATTTAATAGGAGACGATGTAGATGCACTACAAAGTAACACCATTGTATTAGTAGAAGCGTTCGATGAAATAGGTCTCTACAGGTAAACACGGAGAAAACAAAATGCATGATAGCAAGCCGAAACACAGGGAATAACGGGAAGATATATAACAATTAAGAATGAGGACATAGAGAAAGTAAATAAATTTAAATACATGGGAGCATATGTAACAAACAAAAGCAAGGTCAGAGAAAAAATAAAATGTCACTTAGCATCAGGCAAAGCATGTTTCTACTCAGTCCAGAAACTCCTAGCATCGCGATTAATATAAAGAAAGTTGAAACTGAAAGTATACAGAACGGCTATTCTGCACGTCATAATTTACGGTTGCGAAACTTAGAGTACAACCCTAGCAGATGAACATAAATTACGAGTGTTTGAAAATAAGGTCTTGAGAAAGTTATACGGGCTGAAACTTGATGAGAGAGGTGACTGGGGAATGGAGAAGACTATATAATGAATTCTACGATCTTTACGACTCACCTGATATTGTAAGAATAATGAAATCGCGACGACGGGCAGGCCATGTTGCCCGGATGGGAAAGAAACGAAAATTATATTTTATGTTGGTTGGTAAATCTGTGGGAAAGAGACCGTTAGGAAGACTGAACACCTTTGGGAGGATACTATTAGAAGGGATCTTCGAGAAGTAGGTGTTTATGATGAAAACTGTTTTGAACTTGCTGAGGATATAATCCTATGCAGAACGTTTGTTACTGCGGCGATGAACTTGCAAGTTCCGTAAGCCATAGAGTAAGTAATATTTTTGCGTTTTTTCTTGCCACTTGCATCAACTATATGCACACAGGTTTTGAAGGGTGTCAAGTTATTATGCAGTTGAGAGACAATAACTTACGTTATTTGTTTTGAAAGATACAAAGAAAGAGTTGAAAATTCATATTTATTGTAACATCATTATATTGCTGATTCTATGTTGTTTACTTTTCTATGAAAAGTTCTTTTCATTGAGCATTTAGATAAAACATTGGAGGCACGTATTTTGCTATTTTTGCCAAGCATTAAAGTCAGTTAATCTTCTGAGCTCAGGGGTGGTAACAGATCTTTGTATTCGCGGAGGTGATTGTAGTTGGCCAGCAAGTAAGTTATAGTTGTAAATTAGTTGTGACCAGAAAAGTGTTCTATATTTCATGGTGTTATTTCATGTGTTATTTCGAGCTTGGCTTTGCAAGAACGACTCAAAGACTTCCTTACTTGTACTGATCTCCCCGGCAGTGTTCTGGAACGGGAACAGTAATATTTGTCAATTATCCGTCTGTGCCTGCACTGTACCATGAAACGAAAGCTAGTTTATTATCATTAAATACGATTTGCTTTTTAGAGAAGTGAAACTTGTAGGTATTATTTCAGTATTAATTCTACACGAACTCACGCACTGATTGATGCAATGCCCCAGACCGCGAATCGAAATAAGCACTTTGGGACCGGCCAGCATCGTACTAGAATTGGCGCCAAACGTGGGCCAATAAAAGGCGAAACAAGACAAAACATAACCATACAAGACAATAAAAAGCAGAACCAGGCAAAGAAAGGCAAATCGTTGATATGTTTAGGAAGTCGTTCTTTGATTATCTGTTTTAGCCATCAGTTTTTTTTCTATCACGACGTCCGTAAGAAAGTTCGTTTTGCTTCTGCTCGAGAGTCAATATCATTGTTCTTATAATACGTATTTTACAACAAACGCGCAACACGCAACACTTCACTGTTTCACGATAACTAAATTGAAAGATGTCTCTCCCACAATTTTGCATGTTGCACATTGCCATCATAGCGGAGCCATTGGTAGCACACCAAGATCGCAAATTCAGTATGTCAAGCAGGACATGAAATTATTTCGAATAACCAATTTGCTAAACTACTGTATCTAAAAAGTGCTGAAAAGGAGATATAGTCAAGAATTGTATTTCAAGCGCTATTTGCCAAATATGGAGGAGCGCGCGGCAACCCACCAAAGTAGCAAATTCGGTATGATATTCTGTACACTAAACTGTGTCAATTTTCAAGACCTTTCCTTTTTTTCAAGGTATGTTTATTTTCAGTCTGTAACAAAACACTGTAGAAACAATTTACAGAACTATAAGCAACTCCAGCAAGATTTTTTCAATATGGCGGAGCGAGCAGCAGCGCACCAGGGTCATAAATTCAGTATGTCACTCAGGACGTGGAACTATATCAAATAGTAAATTTGCAACATTATTGTTCCTAAGAAATACTGAAAACGAAATATTGTCAAACAATATTTCGGGAGCCATTATGAAAATATGGCGAAGTCAGCGGGAACGCACCGATTTCGCAAATTTGGTATATTTCTCAGTACATAAAACTGCGTTAAACTGTCAATTTTCAAAATTCCTGTAATTTTTCCAGGTAAGTCCATTTTTAGCTCCATGTTACTTGGCCTCCGCGGTTACAAAACTGTAGGGAAGGCTGGCAGAATTTGTCATTATATGCGAGGCAATTTATTGTGTAAATTTTGTGTAGAAAGTATTAGTAATTTGATTTTAACTATCGCCACGTATCTTGCTTCTGTTAAAATGTCTGCAACATCATTTTAGTCATATAGGGTACAATGTAACTAAGTATCTTCACTGTAATCATTTTATAGTATAATTTTACTATGTACGTTATGCTGTATAATAATGTATCGGATGACATTTTTATGCAGCGGTGGCTATCCTACGATGTACATACCAAATAAATAAATAAATAAATAAATAAGCAGCTTTAGCGCCTAAACGGTACCTCCTAGAAGGCAAATGGAATAACCTTACTTATAAAGAATTTGGTGCTGATTAAGTGTCAATAAGATATTTTGCTATAAAATCCTTTTCAAGTGACATATTAGCAAAAACTGTTTTGGCGCCATTTTTCCAAGATGGTATATTCTCTCCAAGGAGTTGAGTGCTGTCTTTTGTAATAAATATAACTAGTAACATCTTTCTACACATCAATGTGAAGCTCTGTGAACTTAGAGGAAAATACGGCTGCAGTCGCTGCTATATAATATTTCAACTTTCGGCGCAAAAGATAAATTACCTTGACATAAATAAATAAAATTAATAACCTATCGTTCCCTACCACATTGCTAGTAAAACTTAAAATCACATACTGATCAATCCAATAACATTTAATTCATCTATCTAATAATAAATAAAATTCACACCTTAAACCATGATAAGGTGTGAATTAAGGTGTTAAACATTCTCTTATTGCATTAAATGAACTACACGGCAATTTCCCCTACTGAGCGCTGCCCCAAGTATTCTCACTAAAATGGAGAGATTACGCACCACATTGCTTGGGTTGGAAATTTCCTCAATGACTGCAAAGTATATACAGCACTATTACTAACAAAGAACTAACTCAGATACTTCTGGATTTGCAGTTATTTTACAGCAAAATATTTTTTCTCAAAAATATACATGTCACTTATGAAAATTCAAGCACTTTCCTTTCTGCTGTAGCTAAAAAATGGATCATATATCTCAGCGAGCAGCTTGAATCGGACAGAAATGCAACTGATCAGTCTGTCAGATACGCCTTTTAACTTATCTTTCACCCGCAACGCGCCAACCTCACAGCTTCCCTTCTTTCCTGCATCCGCATGTTCTCTCCTACCACGTAACCTCTCCATACATAGCATACCAGACGGACTTCCCACAGTGACACCTTAGGGTCAAATCCCTAAGAAAGATAAAACGAAATTGATCTGCATCTGAGTGTGATGAGCAGGAGGTTGTGCTACCCAAGGATTTACTTCATCTTCCAAAACAGACATGTGTAAACCAAACAAGCATAAAAATCAATACTTCTGAGACCATGAGGTATTATTCTTATAAATGTAAACTCCACAATTGCTTCAAGTGTCATAATATGAAAACAAGGCGTATAGACTCAATTGATCCAAGTCAACCATTAATTATATTGCTGTCCGGACTGTCAAGAAATATATGAAGAATCTATCAGCGAGGATTGGGTGCAATGTCTGTCGTGTCAGAGGCGTTGGCACGAAGCTTTCTCAAGTTACGAGGGCCTTGGTGTTTATGTATTCGACATTTACTAGTGCGTCTCTAGTGTGAGCAGTTGTGGCTTGAAGCTTGCTTAAGTTATGGAAAGCAAAAGTGTGGATGTGTGTGACAATTCCCAGTGCGTACTCTTGCAGGACTATCTTCGTAATGTTAGAGGCACACATTTCAAAGAATACACAACTGTACTTTTGTAAAAGTATCAATATTTTCTACACTTTTTACTTATGAGTTCTGTTTTATAATTCATATTACACTTGAAACAAACAGCGAATTCTGTAAAAAAATGTTTGTCTTGCTTGCGATTCTTCTGTTATTCATAATCATTTTAAGTTAAATGCGTACTCCTTTAGGATAACTTTCCCTGTAGCGTATTTAGCCTGCTTCCGGATCTTCTATTGATTTAGATATATTATTCGCATAATCAGAATTACAATCATGTTTGATCTTTTGTATGCCCCAGAAATAAGTCTAATTTTTCTTCCTCCCATTTTTTTTACTTTCGATCACTTTTGTACATTTTCTAGCCAACATTTCATACAAGTTACACTGTATCAGTAAACGGTTTTAGAGGTCTAGGAACGAAGTAAAATGTTCGAACGAAGGAGATAGAACGTAGTGATAGCTGATTGCCTTAACCAGCTAAACAACGCACAATACATTAAATTCGTCACGTTACTTTTATCGCCATATATTTAACAGGAAGGATGGATACATGAATAAACCGGAATTTATAAGAACATATTGTAAACAAGTTATTCACCAAGAGTTCTGGAATAAGTAAATATGGAAAAAGCGCCTTCAGAAATACATAATAATATCCCCGCACTTCTAGTGCACATTACTAAGAAATAAATGAGTCGGAGCTCAGTCATGAGACTGTGTAAAAGTTCTCCCGCCAGATTTCAGAAACGAGTATCCTGTTACATGTCGTAAATTTTCGCAGAGAATTTTCAAACGACTGCTCAACCACCTTCGTAGCCCTAATAGTTCCCAATTTGAGATTTGTTGACGGTGAGACCTAATCTATGCACCTTTGGACTAGTCTCGCTGGGTCCTTTCGAGCAACAGCCCAACCATCTATGTAACTTTAATGGTTACTTAGTTGAAATTGTTGGCAGACTGACGGGAAGATAGAGTTTATCTATATCGCTTTTATCACGTCTCTACGAGGTCTTTTCAACGACATCTGAACCACATTCGCAGCCCTAGTAGTTCTCGAGTAAGCAGTTTCTGGGTTGAAATTTGTTAATGGCCGAACTGATAGTCCTCCACTATGCAGCTTTGAATTCCTTTGCCCAGATGTATCCAAAGACAACTCAATCAACTTTGTAGCTCTAGTAGTTCTTCAGTTGAAACTTATGAACGGACTGACGGATGAAAAGGCAAAGATGTTCTATGTGGAGTAATAATTTCAGGGTAGTTGAGGGTATTTTATGCAACTTAGATTCAGTACATACACAGAGATAACGAATCTCCTACTGTGCCTGTAATAACATAAACGAAGTTGTATGCATAGTAATAAGCAGGAAGATCCACACAGGCATAATGTTGGTTTCTCAATCTCCATTTTTTAGGGAAGTAGGATGGAAGATAAATGCCTTTCGTAAACTCGTGCCTAACTTAAAAAACAAGTTACGCATATGTTTTGAATCTTACTTGTTTTTTGTCCTTTAAACGCAGAGATGAAACATGCATAGACAATGACGATAAAAGATAGAACAGATAATTACACATACACACTAAACACATTTTTTGTGAGGGGATGCGATTTTTGTTTTTAGGACAAGAATATAGAGTATTTTTGAATTACTAGAATGTATGACGAGACTACCACGAATGGAGCATAAAGAAATGAATTTTCTTTAAAAAAATAACAAACAAGTGCAGCTCAATATTGGAATAGTGGTGTAACGTCGACCTAGTTACACGGCCACTACAGTAGCACAATAAAATGTACAGAAGTAACTGTTGGACATAAAAGCGAGCTAATACAGTGAAAAAACCTATGCAAAGAGCAGATAAGGACCCAGATAATAGAACGGTCGGTCCCCGCCACTAATTTAGTGAAACGAAAATTACATTTTTTGTTTCTTTAGAGGAATCACATATGCGAATACGGAATAAAATGCTAACAAGTGAGCGTTACAACTTAATCGCAAAGAGACAGACAACTCACGTACACTTTAGCCCTCGTCGTATGGATAGATAACATATATATTCAAATGAAGAAACCAGTACTGGACATAGATATATGATCAAGTAAGTTTACGTATAGGGAGAACAATATAATGATGAGAGAGGTATGTTCTTTTTAATCCCTCCTTTGTAACACGTATACAACAAAAGCGAAAAAGTTTAGAGAGAATGGGAATATTAGAATTAGGTTTAAAGTAACATATAGAGGCGTCATTTGTATTCCTAGATTGTAAAGTAGCAAAAGATCTGAGTATGGATGTCCCAAACGAGAACGGGGATGATATGAATACAGTACTATAGTTTAAGAATAGAATCCGAAGCAGTTGTGACTGTAAAATTCGTCAACCTTCTAGCTAACTCCAAATGGAAAAGTAGACCATTGCATCACACAACATAACTACAAATTCACTTGAGATATACTATTTGAGTTAATGAAACAGGATATGTCTTGAAAAATGAAGTCCAGTTGAACGTTATTGTCGATTATGAGAATAGGCGCCTTTTGCTAGAGCTAATCTTTTATTTTGTACTTTAGCAGACTATTATATATTTTTGGAAGACGTTCAGTAATGACATGGAATTAAAATACTTATCATTTGTGAAGCGAGGAGTATGACATTGGGTTTGAACAAAGCAAGAAAATAATATGGA
This sequence comes from Lepisma saccharinum, assembly GCA_022664845.1. Classification (NCBI taxonomy): domain Eukaryota; kingdom Metazoa; phylum Arthropoda; class Insecta; order Zygentoma; family Lepismatidae; genus Lepisma; species Lepisma saccharinum. The sequence continues at coordinate 38,600 of JAGDQP010014061.1, read as the reverse complement.
AGACTGGATTTGTCATTAGCCTACAACAGCGTTGTAGTGTATTTTTAGTCACCTATGGCGCAACAGTACTGAAACTGAATACTACTCCTATAATAGTAAATAAAGTACAGAGTTTTTGAAATTTTGGTTACTAAGAAAGTAAGAACATTATATTTTATAGGAGACATTGATGCATGACTGTGAATGTCTTCCACAGAATCACAACCAGCAACATCTTTACTTGTAATATAGATTAGTGAAAATCATGACTAACGTCATTTGTTCCCAAGTACTGCTAATTGAGAATAAGTTAATAAATATTGTATTTGTTATGGTACTTGAAGGAACTCATTAAAATGCAAATAATGACGTCAAGTACTACATCAAGTGAATATTGATTGAACTTTTGCGGTTTTGATAGTTTAAAGTATTTGATTTTACCAGATACTTCCCATGCGACTGATAGGGACAAGTTGTATTCTTTATTTTGATTAGTCAATAAAGTACATCAAAAAGTTCAACAGAAATTTTTGGATGTAGTTTTGGCAATGATGGTCCTGTGTGAATGTAAAAAATGTCGAAGTTGGTGCTGCTTGCAAAATGTATAGTATTCAAAATTGGAACGTAAATTATCCACTAATCTGTCTTTCTTGCTTTGACCACATTTACATTGACTCTGGAACTCACGACTGCGTTCACATGTTAGTGGAATCGTTGGAACAAGACATATTGGAAACCTTATCATATGCTCCTATATGCAATAAAATCTACGAGAAATTTATAGAGACGCACTCGAACAACGAACGTACACTCCAGAACTTTTTGAAAACATAAAGAAATGATTACAAGTACATAATACATAGATGAACTGTATCTTTTGCTTTGGACAAAAGATTTCTTATACGCTTCATTTGGATGTTATTTGTGAGGAGTGGAAATAAAAAGCATCAGTTTGATTGAAGAAGAAATTATTTGTTGTGCGTAATCAAGATATATACAGAGTAGAACATTCCAACTTTCACACGAACGTATTGTTAATACACATACAAATTATTGATCAATATTGATTTTGTGAGTACATACAAAAGATATAGAAAGTAACATCAAACAACATATTTAAATAACATACAACTGAAACAAATTATTTAACGAGTCAAGCAATATAAAGTAATGAAATAATTGTTTGCAAGACAATGTTCGATCGTACAAAACATTTGTCTGCTACATTGCAACAAAAAAGTGAACTCATATAAAATATTAGTCAGCTAATACGTAAGTCAACTTGTATAAATTATTTTTGTATAATGTTATCATCTAACTTTTAGGATACAAGTCATTGTATGTAAATAACAATTGTAAAAACTTTGTTGTGAATGTTTTGGCGGAAAACACTGAAGTAGTACAAAATAATTTTATTTGCGGTTTATTGCAAAAAAAAAAACAGTGAAGTCATATAAAATATTGGAGTCAGCTGATACATAAAAGTCAACTCGTATAAAATATTTTTCGAATATTGTTTCGTCTAACTTTTAGGATAGTTTTAGTGAGAGTTTTTAAATTTCTATGTAAAAGAAACATAATTGTCGAGCTTTGTTGTTAATGTTTTGATAGGAATGAATGAAGGAGTACAAAATAATTATATTTGTGATACTAACACTGCAAGATAAAAGTTAGCTTGTGCATAATCAGTGAAGACAACTACAACAAATTATTGAACAAGTCTTAGAAATTTTTTTTGTTGCTAATAGAATGAAAGCTGTTAACAATAAATTAATTTTGTCATGTACATTGTTAGAACTTGCAGGGATACATATAAACTAAATAGTATTAAACTGTTTGAAAATTGAAACTTGATAGTGAAAAAGTGCGTAACGTGCACAAAAAGTGTTCAAGTTTTCTTTTGTTGATTGCTGACATAGATAATAATAAAATATCAACGCAAAGAAAGAATATTCTCCTTTTACATCTCTTTAGTCAATATTGAACACAATTTGGTCATATAGCCTACAGGATACTTGTCATTGTAACACAGTATTATACAACTTACTGTAGAAAATGTAGAATAGATCCCAAGTTTCCTTTAACGAAAACCATAAGGTAACATTCCATAGTCTACAGTACTAGAAGGATTTAATATCCGACGCTTAGTCTGCTGCACAACAGCATGTCGTTTAGTGTGTGGTTGATATACAATGCGAAAAACAGGTTTTCGTAAAATATGACTTGGTGTAAAAATTACTTAACGGTCACATTTTTCAATAACTAAATAATACATACGCTCAAAGTTTATTATTTTACGTGCTCGTTGAGAAAGAGTAATTACACGAATTTTAATTACCTCTTTAGCTTTCGCTGTAGTTGTCTCCACCTCACGATACGCATAATGTTTATAACAAACAGAAATGAAAATTAGTACTTTCAGCCCTTGTTTGATCTCATTCTTTAAATGTAGTAAATAATCACCAATAAGAAGGAAAGCAGTTTCATCTAGACATTTAATATAGATAACACTATCAATATCACAGTACACCAGTCTGTCAATACCAACATCTAATGTTTCGTATGATTTAAGTCTGGCCCAAGAAGAAGTGTATCAGCAACTGCTACATTTATGAATTCGTATGGTGTCTCTTGGTTTTCCAAATCGCGATATGAAACAACCAGCTAATCAGCCACAAGAACAATATTTTGCATTTGCAAGTGAAATGAATAGGCAATCTCATTAAATTCCGAAATATTGTTGACAACTTTTGTCTTCGGCAAGTCAGTTTTCTGTCCACCCTTTCAAATAAAGTGTTTTAAAATCTTATGGAAATGTATTTTAAACGTTTTTTTCTGGATATCAAAATCTAGTTGATTCCCTCTTGTTTGCTATACTCAGAAAAATACTGGTGTTTTTCTTTGTCGGTTAGACAGTCGGCTGGAAATCCATGGGCTTCCTGTTTCATTTTGAGAAACGTGTCAACATAAGATCTGAACAGTCCCTCCTTCATCTGCATTTCCCAAATTTCAAAGTATCGTGAATGACATAACCTTTCTTTAATGAGTCATGGAGCTCGGATGTGCAAAATACACCTTTGATTGCACGTTGTTGGTCAGTATGATTACGCTTGTCTTTATTTAAATTATTCATACAGTTCCGACAAAGACCAAATAAGAGTTTATGTGCATTATAAGGCAAAACAGGAATTGCAGGATTGCTAGGGGGTAAAACCTCACAGTAAACCATGGACTTGACTTGGATGAGGTATATTATCTCCCTTATCGATTTTTACACGACCAACCGGAAGTGGTTTTTTAGACATTACCAATGGATATGAAATTTATAACCTAGGTACTCACATACCTCTTCATCTGTACATGCAAATAAGCTTTAAAGCATTCAACACGTTTGCCCTTAAATGCATCCTGAGGCCGTAATGACTCCTCCGCTTTAAAACAATGATCACAGATGAAAGTTTGAACTTCAGGAGGCAGTTTTACTTGTTTCTCACAATCACATTCCCAAATGGAAACAACTTTTACATTGCAAATATTTTTCCTTCACGTGTTAACGTTGCATCTTATCGGCTGTTTAAGCTGTGCCCTTTCTTATCTATTACTTGATCTCTACATGGGTTATACAACTATGTCCATGATCGTAACAATCGTAAAATTCGTAATCTCTACGAGTATTTTTATTATATCCATCGATTCTAAAATTTTTGAATTCATCCTCTTTAGCATTTTAACATGTTTGCAGCTTAGTATTGTGTTTGAGCTCCGTTCATCGTATCCTGTAGTTAGATACTTTACTTTGATTCGTACCATATTGGAAACGTAACAGGGATAATTGGAATTGTATTTTCTTTAAGGTAACATGATCGAAAAATTTTCATTGCGCATGTAGCAATTGTGGGAGTGTGCAAAAAATATTGAAAGCCTTTTGTCTTAACTTCAATGAGATTAGAAAATAGTGTGATACTTAGAGTTAAATACGTATATTGTTTTTACAATAAGCTAACAGTTCTTGCTGAAGATGAAGTGTCTTTTTACTTTTGACACATTTTGCATGCCACTTGCAATTGCTTCTGCCCCGTTTGGTGATTCGCTTTCAATATCTTAAAATTGAATTTCCGGATACAAACCTACATAGTTTTGGTATTGTGCTATATTAAACAAATTTGGGAAATCACCTATCTTAAGACATTCATCTAAGCCAAGAATAATCGGTAAATCAGCTAGTCGAACACCATAAACAAGTATGTATCTCTTAATATGTTATTATTTACCGTTAGTTGGATAAGCCTACTTCCACGACTGATAATTTAAGGCACTATTTTTCGACGTTCTAATAATTCGCAAGCAACAAACAAATTATCAAGCCCATGTGCATTATGTGCAAGTGCAACAACTTGAGCAAACTTCGGACCTTGTTCAAGTACCTGATTAATGAATGGTTCCATAGTATAAAATACCAAATAGCTATTTCCATTAGAATCACCACAAACACAACATTTGTAGTTTTGGTAATTGGAATCTTTGCACTGAAAGCAACGATGAGTGACACAAATGAAGTTAGGATCATATGTTATTGTTGTCCTTTTTCATTTGCACCCAAACGTATCGTTTCCAGATCCAATACAATAAAAACGAAACACTCAACCCATTTCGGATTACTTGATTTCACAAAACACACATGTGTATCATTTACATATCCTGCATACAGTTTAAAGAAATGTTTACCACAAATATGTTTCGACATTCTGCTACGACGATCAATTTGAAAAACACATTTATTACAAAGTTGCACATGGTCATATACAGATTTACATTTTGCTTTTGTTAAATGCTTGGCAAACATGTCTGATTTACAAAATAACGATTACACTTATCACAGTAAACTGTGGTTTCATAAGCACTCTTTCAACAAGAATTATATTCTTCATATTGCGTAAATTTACATTTGTGATATTTACATTTGTGATGTGGACGTTCCATATATGGAGTGAGACAATGATCACAATACCCTTTAATTATTAAAAATTACGTAATATTCATAATGATATCGTAATGATTGTCTTGATACCTCAAAAAGATTTTCCTTAGCTGCTGGTACAGCATAGATTTTTATATTTGCGTGTGTTAAAGACTCGGTTATAAACAATATTTTGATACCTATTCCGCCAATACTTTTGAAACTTGTCGTCATCGTCTATACGTCCGCCATTTATACTACATACATTTACACTTGTATAATATAGCATAATTCTGTTGCATCATATTTCAATTTGGCCAGATGAGTTTTTATATAGTTTTATCTGCTCGTTGTTGTTCTAATATTAATGCTCGTGGAAGACACGAACGATATTATACCTGCCAACCGGTATAATATCCTTTTGCACAGTCTAAAAACGGTAAATGCTTAGTGTTACGATCTTGCCCTTGCCCTCTATACGGATCAGTAATTTCTACTGTAAAAGTAACGTTGCCACCCAACAAATATTTCTCATTGGAGTTTAGTTCATATTCGATTTTTCGTAACATAGCGTCTACAGCAGTATGCGCACGAAATTTAAATTCAATGTATATTGACTTTCCTACTGTACAGTTTGAGCTTTGAACGGTTAAAGCTACTTTGGGTGCGAGGTCTACATCCCAAAGTAAATGGTCCATGGCAAATTGAAAGAAACTGGTTACGTAATTATCAGGATCACGAATTGAAGTTGCTAATGACTTTATAGTAATTTCACGGCTATGTAAGGAGTAACTAGGATACTTTTTTCTCGTTTTCTTAAATTTCAAAGTCATGCGTTTTTCCGACACCATACATCATGGCTATGGTCCTTCATCCACTATTGCACACGAATATCGACACTATAATCATTGAACCATTGTTTTATAGTAATAGGATCAATTTTCATGGCAACGTCATCATCACTTTCAAACTGAACGTCCATTACACTAGACTCATCAATACTGTTAGTTACGTAATCACCGTCCATATCCAGGCCGAACAATTCCACAGGATCATCAGGTATAACTTTGCTAGGTTCGTACTCGAGAATTTCAATGTAATAATCCAAAGCCACCCGTTTACATTCTATAGATGTAAACATTCATATGACCCCAGATCGATAATATCTTGAGCAGTTACACACGTTTTTTTTAAAGGAGTTCCTCATCGTTCCAGTAGTAACATAGCAAATTATGACAGTTTCTTCTGGTTCAAATCACATGATAAAACGCTAACAAACAAATTTTCTACACGCGTGAAAAGAGATCTTTGTACGTCAAGAGCTGACAACAGAAAGACAAGTTGGACAATTAATACTGGTTATATTACAATTTTCATATAAGAGAGCTGTGACGTCATAAAAGAAGGCGTAACCTGTGCACAACAGATGGGCAATGGTCGCATTTACTGTACCAAAAAAAACTTTACTTTCTGAAAGCAAAAAATGCATATTACATTATCTTAACATTCGCAAAACACAAGTTGATTTGATAAATGCAATCAATGTTTTTAAACCTTCAAGAAAAATTCACACAATAGAATTTCTAAATTAGCAAAGAGAAAATTTTTTTCTCAAACTGTTAAGTTAGAAAACAAACTAAAGTTTCAAAATGCATCATAACAAAACTGAAACAGTTGCAACGATAAACAACTTTTACTAACAAAGATCTGTGTTCAACAACGTTTTTCGTGTTAGGTTAGTTTACTTACCTCTCATCTTGAACGAGGAAACACCCGACTAAACAAAATCCATTTTTGCAACATTGTAAGATAATAATTACTTCCCTCACACCGCTACATTATAAATCCATCATAAAATCATAAGGGGATGTACCTAGGATGTATTTTTTTAATATCCCGGGTATATATTAACCAGTGTCTCTCTTTAACTATGATAATATAGTGGTGTGAGGAAAGTCCGTGTTGTCTTAGACTGTTGCAAAGATGGATTTTCTTTAGTTGGGTGTTTCTTCGTTGAAGATGAGAGGTAAGGAAACTAATCTAACATGAAAAACGCGTCGCTGTTGAATACTGATCTTTGTTAGTAAACAAGTTGTTTGTCGTAACTGTTTCAGTTTTGTTATGATGCATTTTTTAACTTTAGGTTTTGTTTCCTAACTTAACAGTTTTTTTTTAAATGTTTTGTTTGTAAATGTAGAGTTTGTTTTGTGTGCGAAATTTTTGAAGGTATAAAAACATTGTCTGCATATATCATATCAACTTGTGTTTTGCGAATGTTAAGATAATGTAATATGCATTTTTTTCGAATGTAATGATCTTTTTGGTACTGACAACTTTTGTTACTTCATGTTAAAAAAATGTTACGTTGCAAGTTTTTACACATCATGAACTTTTCAAATACATGTTTCGTTAGCACTTTTGTATCTTGTTTCATCATGTGATGTTCTGTTGTTGCATCAGAAAGTTGTTGTAGTACAAATATCTCAGACAGAATGTTAAACTTTACGGGAAATGTATTGTTCTCGTTACCTAACGATCACACTTTCCGGTACGAAGTAAATCTAAGAGTCCCGTGACTTTTGTTAAGGCAAAATCCAAATAAATATGAAACTGGAAAGCTGCAAGTTTGTCGAACAAAAATGCATAACATACAATAACTTCAGTAAATGCAACCATTGGGCATCTGTTGTGCACAGGTTAAGCCTTCTTTTATGACGTCACAGCTCTCTTACATAACAATTGTAATATAACCAGTATTAAATGTCCAACATGTCATTTTGTGCTCAGCTCTTGATGTACAAAGATCTCTTTTCACTCGTGAAGTAAATTTTTGTTTGTTACCGTTTGATCATGGGAAATCCAATTGACATTTTAATTATTCCTCAAGAAATTCAATTTTGTTACTAGAAATTAATGGGAAATCAACCAAAAGAAACTGATCCTGAACTGTTATTTACTCATTTGCTTTATTACTACTGGAACGATGAGGAACTCGTATTAGAAACGTGTGTAAATGCTCATGATATTACCGATCTGGGGTCATATGAATGTTTACATCTATAGAAAGAAAACGGATGGCTTTGGATTATTACATTGAAATTCTCGAGTACGAACCTAGCAAAGCTATACCTGATGATCGTGTGGAATTCTTCGGCCTGGATATGATGGACGGTGATTACGTAACTAATACTATTGATGAGTCTATGTAATGGACGTTGTTTGACAGTGATCATGACGTTGCCATGAAAATTGATCCTATTACTATAAAACAATGGTTCGATGATTATAGTGTCGATATTCGTATGCAACAGTGGATGAAGGACCATAACATAGTTATGATGTATGGTGTCGGAAAAACGCATGACTTTGAAATTAAAGAAAACGAGAAAAAATATTCTAATTACACCTTACGTGGACGTGAAATTGCTTTAAAGTCATTGGCAACTTCATTTCGTGATCCTGATAATTACGTAACCAGTTTCTTTCAATTTGCCATAGAACATTTACTTTGTGATGTAGACCCCGTATCCAAAGTAGCTGTAACCATTCAAAGCTCAAAGTGTACAGTAGAAAAGTCAATATACATTGAATTTAAATTTCGTGCGCATAGTACTGTAGACGCTATGTTACGAAAAATCGAATATGTACTAAACTCCAATGAGAAATATTTATTTGGTGACAATGTTATATTTACAGTAGATATTACTGATCCCTATAGAGGGTTAAGGACAAGATCATAACACTAAGCATTTACCGTTTTTAGACTATGTGCAAAAGCATAATACAACTGTTGACAAAGTCCCTGTCACCCACGAACAATATTACAACAACTACGAACAGATAAAAATTTGAAAATGTATACTATGTGAAAACTCATCTGGACAAGTCAAGATGTGACGCCAAAGAATTATGCTATTATACAAGTGTAAATGTATGTAGTATAAATGATGAGAGTATAGACGATATAAATTATGGAAGTATAGACGATGAAGACAAGTTTCAAAAGTATTGTCAAATTTCTATCAAATTATTGTCTATACCCATGCCTCCAGCACACGCAAATATGAAAAAAATTATGTCGGAAGAACAGCTAAGAATTTATTTTGAGGTATGAAAATATTTCATTTCCAGCATTAACTGTTACCCTATTGTACAAACGATGTATGTATATTAACTCTAAGCGTCATTCGATTTTCTAATCTCATTGAAGCTAAGGCAAGAAGGTTTGAATGGTTTTGCATACTTCCACATTGCGGCATGCGCGAAGAAAATTGTTCGGTCATGTTACCTTAAAGAGAATATAATTCGAATTATCCCTTCGTTAGGTTTCCAACATGGTACGAATCAAAGTAAATTAGCTAAGCACAGGCTACGATATATGGAGCTCAAACACAACATTAGTTTACAAACATATCAAAATGGAAAAGAGGGTCAATTCAGAAATTTCAGAATCGATGGATATAATAAAAATACTTGTACAGCTTACGAATTTTACTGTTACTATCATGAACATAGTTGTATAACCCAATGTAGAGACCAAGTAATAGATAACGAAGGGCGCAGCTTAAACAGCCGATATGATACAACAATAGCACGTGAATTTTTGAAAAATATTTGCAATGTAAAAGTTGTTTTCATTTGGGAATGTGATTGTGAGAAACAAGTAAAACTGCCTCCTGAAATTCAAAGTTTGATTCGTGATCATTGTTCTAATGCCGAGGAATCATTACAGCCTCGGGATGCATTTAAAGGTGAACGTGTTGAATGCTTTAAAGCTTATTTGCATGTACAGATGAAGAGGTATGTGAGTACCTAGGTTATACAGGTTCAGATCCAAGGGTAATGTATAAAAAACCACTTCCGTTGGTCGTTTAACAATCAATAAGGTAGATAACATGCCTGATGCAAGTCCATGGTCTACTCTAAGGTTTTACCCCCTAGCAATCTTGCAATTCCTGTTTTGCCTTATAATGCACATAACAAACTCTTATTTGATCTTTGTCGGACCTGTATGGATAATTTAAATAAAGACAAGCGTAATCATACTGACCAACAACGTGCAATCAAAGGTATGTTTTGCACAACCGAGCTCCATGCCTCATTAAAGAAAGGTTATGTCATTCACGATACTTATGAAATTTGGGAAATGCAGATGAAGGAGGGACTGTTCAGATCTTATGTTGACACGTTTCTGAAAATGAAACAGGAAGCCTCTGGATTTCCAGCCGACTGTCTAATAGACGAAGAAAAACAGCAGTATATTTCTGAGTATAGCAGACATGAGGGAATTACCTAGATTATGATAATATTCAGAAAATGAAGGCTTAAGATACACTTTAAAAATATTTTAAAACACTATATTCGGCAAGTGGGAACAAAAAACTGACTTGCCGAAGACAAAAGTTGTCAACAATACTTCGGAATTTAATGAGATTGCCTATTCATTTCACTTGCAAATGCAAAATATTGTTCTTGTGGCTGATAAGCTGGTTGTTTCATATCGCGATTTGGAAAACCAAAAGAAATCATAAATGTAGCAGTTGCTGATCCATTTCATCTTGAGCCAGACTTAAATCATACGAAACATTAGATGTCATTGGTATTGACAAACTACTGTACTGTGATATTGATAGTGTTATCTATATTAGATATCGAAATGAAATTTCTTTGCTTCCTATTATTTAGGACAGTTAAAAATTTACCAAACAGCTGGAAAATACGAATTTTAAATTCTGTTGGTCCTAAACATTATACGTATGGTTAGGTGGAGACAACTTGAGTAAAAATTAAAGAGGTAATTAAAATTCGTGTAATTACTCTTTCTCAACGAGCACGTAAAATAATAAACTTTGAGCGTATGTATAATTTAGTTATTGAAAAATGTGACCGTCAAGTAATTTTTACACCAAGTCATATTTTACGAAAACCTGTTTTTCGCATTGTATATCAACCACACACTAAACGACATGCTGTTGTGCAGCAGACTAAGCGTCGGATATTAAATCCTTCTAGTACTGTAGACCATGGGATGTTACCTTATGGTTTTCGTTAAAGGAAACACGGAATCTGTTCTTCATTTTCTACAGTAAGTTGTATAATACTGTGTTACAATGACAAGTATCCTGTAAGTTATATGACCAAATTGTGTTCAATATAGACTAAAGAAATGTAAAATGAGAATATTCTTTCTTTGCGTTGATATTTTATTATTATCTATGTCAGCAATCAACAAAAGAAAACTTGAACACTTTTTGTGCACGTTACGCATTTCCTTCACTATCAAGTTTGAATTTTCAAACGGTTTAATACTTTTTAGTTTATATGTATCCCTGCAAGTTCTAACAATGTACATGACAAAACTAATTTATTGTTAACAGTTTTCATTCTTTTAGCAAAAGCAAAATTATTTTCTGACTTATTCAATAATTCGTTGTAGTTCTTTTCACTGTTTATTTCACAAGTAAACTTTTATCTTGCAGTGTTAGTATCACAAATAAATTTATTTTGTACTCCTTCATTCTTTCCTATCAAAACATTAACAAAGCTCGACAATTATGTTAGCTTTTCATTAAAACTTTAAAATTTTCACTAAACCTATCCTAAGAGTTAGACAACATTATACGAAAAATATTTTATACGAGTTGACTTTTATGTATCAGCTGACTCCAATATTTTATGACCACTGTTTTCTTGCAATGAACCTCAAATAAAATTATTTTGTACTACTTCAATGTTTTTTACCAAAACATTCACAAAGTTTTTTTTACAATTACGTTACTTAAAAACAAGGACTTGTATCCTAAAAGTTAGACAACAACATTATACAACATATTTTTTTTTACAAGTTGACTTATGTATTAGCTGACTGCAACATTTTGTATGAGTCCACTTTTTGTTGCAGTGTAGCAGACGAATATTTTGTACGATCGAACTTTGTCTTGCAAACAATTGTTTCATTATCTTATAGGGCTTGACTTATTAAATAATTTGTTTCAGTTGTATGTAATTATAATATGTCTGACGTTACTTTTTTGTATTTTTTATGTAATCACAAAAACAATACTGATCAATAATTTGTATGTGTATTAACAATACGTTCGTGTGCCAGTTGGAATGTTCTACTCTGTATATATCTTGATTACGCACAACAAATAATTCCTTGTTCAATCAAATTGATGCTTTTTTATTTGCACTCCTCAAAAATAACATCTAAATGAACCATGTAAGAAATCTTTTGTCCAAAGCAAAAGATACAGTTCATCTATGTATTATGTACTTGTAACCATTTCTTTATATGTTTTCAAAAAAGTCCTGGAGTGTATGTTCGTTGTCCGAGTGCGTCTCTATAAATTTCTCGTAGATTTTATTGCATATAGGAGCATATGATAAGGCTTCCACTACGTCCTGTTCCAAGGATTCCATTGACATCTGAACGCAGTCGTGAGTTCCAGAGTCAATGCAAGCAAGACAGATTAGCGTATAATTTACGTTCCATTTTTGAGTACTATACATTATGCAGGCAGCACCAACTTCGACATTTGTACATTCACACAGGTCCATCATTGCCAAACTACATCCAAAAACTTCTGTTTAACTTTTTGTTGTACTTAATTGACCGATCAAAATAAAGAATACAACTTGTCCCTATCAATCTCATGAGATGTGGCTGGTAAAATCAAATACTTTAAACTATCAAAACCGCAAAAGTTCAATCAATATTCACTTGATGTAGTACTTGACGTCATTATTTTAATTTTAATGAGTTCCTTCAAGTACCATAACAAATACAATATTTATTAACTTATTCTCAATTAGCAGTACTTGGGAACAAATGACGTTAGTCATGATTTTCACTAATCTATATTACAAGTAAAGATGTTGCTGGTTGTGATTCTGTGGAAGACATTCACAGTCATGCATCAATGTCTCCTATAAAATATAATGTTCTTACTTTCTTAGTAACCAAAATTTCAAAAACTCTGTACTTTATTTACTATTGTAGGAGTAGTATTCAGTTTCAGTACTGTTGCGCCATAGGTGACTAAAAATACACTACAACGCTGTTGTAGGCTAATGACAAATCCAGTCTTTCATATTTTCTGGTTTTGTTCAAACCCAATGTCATACTCCTCGCTTCACAAATGATAAGTATTTTAATTCCATGTCATTATTGAACGTCTTCCAAAAATATATAACAGTCTGCTAAAGTACAAAATAAAAGATTAGCTCTAGCAAAAGGCGCCTATTCTCATAATCGACAATAACGTTCAACTGGACTTCATTTTTCAAGACATATCCTGTTTCATTAACTCAAATAGTATATCTCAAGTGAATTTGTACTTATGTTGTGTGATGCATTGGTCTACTTTTCCATTTGGAGTTAGCTAGAAAGTTGACGGATTTTACAGTCACAACTGCTTCGGATTCTATTCTTAAACTATAGTACTGTATTCATATCATCCCCGTTCTCGTTTGGGACATCCATACTCAGATCTTTTGCTACTTTACAATCTAGGAATACAAATGACGCCTCTATATGTTACTTTAAACCTAATTCTAACATTCCCATTCTCTCTAACCTTTTTTGCTTTTGTTGTATACATATCACAAAGGAGGGATTGAAACCATCTGCAAAGAACCTACCTCTCTCATCATTATATTGTTTTCCCTATACGTAAACTTACTTGATCATATATCTATGTCCAGTACTCCTTTCTTCAGTTGAGTATGTAATATAGGATGCAATTATGTCAATTTATAGCAAAAAGTATGTGTATATTTAAAAACGCTAAACAATTATCTAGTATACCCTATCGTATATGAAAATAGGGGATGTGTACTAGTGTATACTTTGCACTGGAACGATAGAGCAGAAAAATCCAATAGATATGTGGCACTGTAATTAATTCTTAATCTATTTCATAATGAAATTATATTATTGTACAAAATTAATGACATTCTTTGTATATATAATCAAATATGTTCCTATTAAAAATTGATACATACATCAAGGTATTACTGTATATTGCTTAAAATATCGGCCATTACTTTTGGAAACCCGCTGAATATGCCAGAGTAATATTCTGTACTTAAGGATTTTAAAAGATCAAACTGTGTCGCATTACTTTTGGAAAACTCTCTCTCTCTATATATATATGCCTGAGAAATTCTCTTCAGCTACTATGTGGCTTCTATTTCGTCCCATCAAATCCTTTGAAAACTGCATCTCAACTACCTTCGTATACCTAGTAGTTCCTGTGTTAAATGTTGTTGACGGACAGACACATAGCGGTGGTATGAGGCTTTCCAGTTTTAGTTGCTGAACTCTAAAAAATGTTCATAAGATAAATTTAAACAAATACTTAAGAAAAGAGTAAAGGAAGTGTGCGAACTATTTGATACCTCATTAGCAAAATTCTGCTAACACTATCAGATGACTGGTGACAATCATTTGACGGCTGAAGATCATTTGCCGCCAAAGAGTTTTTATATGTGGATTCAGTTGTGGCTGGATAGTGGCTCCCACCATATCTGCTTAGCGTTGGTAAACACTATCGGACCGTCGTCGGGCGACTAATGACTACCGATAAGTGCTAAAATATCATCAGCCTGCGAATGTCCTGAAGGTGGCACCCTACCGGAAGCAATTGTTTTACGAACGTTATTAATTCTAAGGCTTAATGGGAAGCCGTTAACAGTCTTTGTGCATTTGGAAATAAAGGAAAGGTGTTCGTATTGTAATGAACCGCGTGTCTGAGAGTACCTGCCACACATTCAAGATAAGCAAATAGTAATATCTTTACGACGCTATGGAATCAAATGTGTCTGCTACAAGCAACTTAAGCAAATAGTAAAATGACAAGCCATCGCAGAAGCAGACAATAGTTCGAGCAACAACTGTAGATGTCATTGGTGTCGCAGATAGATGGAGCCAGCACAGCTGAAGGATGATACTTAAGTGGACCACTCCCGAAAAGACCTATAAATGCTCCAACATCTAAGCTACCAGTATCATTCATCGCCTGGGTGGTCGCCTCTCTCTAACCTTCCTCCTCTCGACTCGCAATGGAGACGGAGCAATCCTTCATACTCAGTTTGCAACGGAAGTTGCATGGTTCCTTCCTACCTGACATACTCAGTTTCCAACGGAACTGGTGTGTTCCCCTAAACACAAACCCGTTCTCGATTCGCAACGCTAACGGAACTCTTCCTTGGCACTCGCAAAGGAACTTGTGTTGTTCTTCTGCACTCAGTTTGCGACTGAACATTTGCTGGACTCAGACCTGCTTCTCTGAGGATTGACCATCGAAGAAGAAGGCCAAAGTTTCTATAAACTCGCTATAGTCCCGGGCTCGGAACACTCATTTTATTAATTTGTAAAGCACTTGTACGTAAGTTTATAGTAAACTGGTTCTGGGAGAAAATATCCCGTGTATCTCTTCACTCTACTTTTTATACATATGACATACCAAAGGAGCATTACGTGGTGGATTCTATTTTTGGAAAGTGCTTAAAGGCGCCCAAAAAGAGTGTTGAGCCCAGAACAGTTAATCTATACAAGAAGTGCATTAATATCAACTGCCTATTTTAGAACAAATTCTTCACAAACGTTTTTAATGGTTTCAACAAGGGTATTTTCTACGACAGGTATGTTTCATGATGAATTTTTTAGGGTTATAAAAGATACTGAGTACTAAAATCTAATAGGTAATTAATGCCAACTACGAGGCCTGGTAGTCGCACCGGAATTTATGATAATTCAGATAACGAATCGGATTCAAGTGAACGTACGAATATGGCTATAAATCCCTCATATAACCTACCGCATTTAACCAAATTTTCGGGTAAAATAACCGAAAACCCAGATAAATTCTTCATGTTATTTGAGCACATGCGAACGCTGCATAATTATACAGACGATAAAAAGAAACTAGTTATGACCATGTACCTTCAGGATGTTGCTCTCGACATGGTTTTTCAATTACAGTCCCAATATCTTTGACAGATCTTACGTATAAACAGCTGAAAGATAAGCTTGAAGGCCTTAGCGGACCTAAAATTCCGCATTATAAGGCTGAAATAGAAATCAATTTGGTTCAACGGCACCAAGACGAACCTAACGATCCCTACTTTATAAGAAGACTGAGGACCATTCGTCAAAATTTACCTGAAGCGAGCGAGGAAGAAAACGTACATATTTTATCTCTTCGCTTACAAACGAATTTTCTAAAAAGTATAGCACTAGAAACATACAATTCGGTACGTAATTTACAGAACAAACTTCAATCATTGGAAAAATCTAACGACCTACTGAAGAAACGAGAATTTGTAGAACACTCACAAGCTCTGCAGGCATTAATGGAACAAGGCCAACAAAACCTCTTCCACACCCTCACACTAATTCCTAATCTTCAAAATTGTAACCTGCCGATACCGCAATGACAACCTTTCAACAGTCAAAATTCTAATTTCGAAAATAACGTACCTACTTTATATCAACATCCTAGCTTCCAACAACAAAGCACCCAAAATGCTAGTTTTCAAAGCAATGTACCTGCCTGTTATCAACATCAAAGCAACCAAAATCCTAAATTTCAAAAACTTGATAACCAACAGCCTCTGCTCCAAACTATAAATACTCAAGTTCCTAATTATTCAGCCTATAAGCTACTACCTATGGATTATTGAATTATCAGAAACATGCAACACGATCCTATTGCTATCATAGATACCTTATAGCAAACCAATCAACAAATTCCTCTGCAGCTTAGTGCCTCTTCAAGACCTAATGAATCCCGATAAACTCAACAAATATGAAAATTTTCAACCTAAAACTATTCAAAACCAATCTAAAACTTTGGATAACCTGACATATTAACTGGCCCCATTACCCTTAATGATTGTCAAAAATAACTCCAAGCAGAAGCCGTACTACGAGAAGAATGGCAAGAACAACAACATGAACTATAATAATAATAAGAAAGATGGAGGCTGCAAGGAAGGGAAACAGGACAATAGGAAGGACAATAGAAATAAGCATAACACTACACGCACAGTCACTGTATGTGCCGTCTGCTTCAAGCGTGGTTATTCGGCACATATCTGTTGGTATAAGGACAAAAGCATAAAAAATCAGAAAACTAAATAACTTGCCTCAAGCCAGGAAAGCCAAGGACCTGAGGGCTCTAAACAACAAGGTGAAAGTCAAATCAAAGGCCCAAGGACCTGCCACAGCCGAATTTGAGATCAATAAAACAAGGTGAAAGTCAAAAAGATGACGCAAGGACCTGCCGCAGCTGAATTAGAGCTCAATAAAAACAACAAGCTGAAAATTAAAAAGAAGACCCAAGGACCTGCCGCCGCCCAGTTAACGATGGAGAACGCCAAACCAAGGACCAGAGGACCTATCACCAACCAATAAAGGTGGAAGTCAATCTAAAGAACCATGGACCTGTCACCAAGGAGAAGACTGAACTTGCCTGTCAAGGACCTACCATTTCTGAATCACCGAATGTGCAAGTCAAAAAGAAAACGAAAAAAGCTGTCTCTGCTGCATCGACGGCAAACATTTTTGCTAGTCAAATAGTATCTCCGGAAAGGAGAGAGACGGTTACATATGACACAGAAGAAAATAAATCTCTAATTAGAGTTTCAGGACAATTATTATTGCTACGGCCTTTAGTATAAACCTATGGTCAAAATCTCAACTACCAAGCAAATGTAAGTTAATTCCTTTTGTAACACACATTAAAAGACTAGCTGGCAAATTTGATCAAATTAATTCACATAGCTTTGACAAAATTCAAAATTGTCAACTCAATGTACTCTCATTATTTCAGAATCATCGAACATTGAAATTATAATCCAAATTTTGGGCAAGACATTTTGAAAATATTGCAAACAAAAATCAACATAGTTCAAAACGTAATTTCTTTTTATACGAAAGCAAAGAAACTAGAATTTCCTTGCACGGGGAAAGAAAAAACGAATTTTCGGAAGCTACGGTCAATATGATTCAACTACAGACGTCAGGAGATGTCTACGTTACTAAAGACACAGTAATTCCTGCAAAATCATACTTTTATCTTCTTGTTAAAGTCAATGGAATAGAAAAAACAGCAGTCAGCATTTCTGTACGTCAGATTAGGGTAAACATTGCGCGACAGACATGGGCTTGTGGATTTATCGTTGAAAATGCCCGTTCAAGATTCAACTATTTTAGTAATTAATCCTACTTCTAGAATAATAAAACTTCCTAACATTCACCAGTGGCGTATTCGGACTAGAATTTGGGGGAGATAACATACACAAATTCCGAACAAAAAAGCGATCCGGACGATGTTTACAAATATCGTATGAAACAGAAGATCG
The DNA here is from genome assembly GCA_022664845.1 of Lepisma saccharinum. Lineage (NCBI taxonomy): Eukaryota > Metazoa > Arthropoda > Insecta > Zygentoma > Lepismatidae > Lepisma > Lepisma saccharinum. Next base: position 20,293 of record JAGDQP010014061.1, on the reverse strand, counting down.
AGGAGAGATTAAGACACACTGAAAAACTTTTCGATCCCTCACTTTTTGACATCAATAAAGATGTACCAGAAAAATTTAAAACAAAGATTTTAAAGCTTCTTCACAACTATCGTGACGTATTTGCCTATTCTCCAAGCGACATCTTTACTTTAAGGGCTATGTACGCCGTATAAAGATTGACAACATTTCATGAAAGGTCACCATCGGTCCCTCCTGCACAGATCGATACACGATTGCAAGGCGTCCCAAAAGCTCGAATTATCCGAGACACATCAATGAGTGAATATTCCTCTCCTCTGCTAATAGTAAAAGCCTAACTCTAAGGAGTTCCCCTTAGTGCTGAATTTAAATTATGTAATTCTTTTACAAAATACTTATCGATACCATTCTAAAACGATGAAGATAGTCTATCAAGCATACGGGGTAAAAATATAATCAGCACCATAGCATATCTTCATCTTACCACCAGATTAAATTGCATTGGCGCTCGTGGCAATACATGACTTTCGAAGTACCACATACGAGAGAAAGCTTACAGTTTCAAAGAGCCGTAATGGAACACGTTAGTTCCAGCCAGGCTTTGTACATAGTCACTAGAATGTTGCTAAAAGACCTATTAAACACTATTACTAGTTTCGCATATGATTTGGTACTTATTGACTATACAGCTGAACAACAATTAGCACACTTAGAACTAATTTTCAAACGCTTACGAAAACAGGATTTTAGCCAGTCAGATCGCATTGATAAATTTATACGCTTTCGCTTATTTTAAACGACTATATCTTCACGGTTAAACACAAAAAATTTACATCAACTAGCTGACTTTTTCTCCAGATTAGCACCACGTGTAGATGCAGAAAAATCGTTACAGAACGAAAAGGAAAAAGAGCAACAAGAACATACGAAAAATGTCGCAACTGCCACGAAGTAACAGACTTTGTCATGGATCCAGAAGATATCCTGGTCTTTCGTAGCAACACATTAGAAGATAAGATTCTGTATACCCAAGACACCTTTCCAGCAGAAACGCTGAAAAAGGTACAAAGAACTGAATCCTTCATCTCTGACATAATCAATGCGCTACTGGGGATCGAACCAGTAAAACCTTCTGCAATGAGAGCAACTAAACTTTATTGTTTAAAAGAAGACATTCTTTATAGAAAACAGAAGAATCCTTGTCACGGAGAAAATTATCTTTTGTGTGTTCCTGAATCGATCCAAGACGTTTGGTTTGAGAACATCCACTCACACTCAACTAGCGGGCACTTTGGATTTAGTAAAGTGTATAAATTATTCATACAGAAATACTACCTACCAAATACGAAATCTTATTTACGATATAAGAATAAATTGTGTAAAATTGGCCAATCCCTCAAGAAACTTTCTACAAAAGAACAGCCAAAACTTTTGTCAATTGATAAGGAAAATTGGTGAATATTTCGATTGTTATACTCTTGGAGGAATTCCCGCAGGTAACTCCAGAAAATTCATACATCTAGGAATAGAATGCGCATCGCCATACATGATTGCCAAAATAGTAAACAGAATATCAATTGAAACAGTTACTAAATTCATTAAACACGAGATCATTTTGAAATTTGGATTTCCAAACAGTATCATTATGGACTTCCATGCTGCACGTAGTAGCCATGCGATGAAAAATTTAGCATAGGAGTATGACAATGAACTCAAACTTAGCTCCGCCTACTGTCAATCTTGTTCAGGCCTGGCGGAAGTGGGAATTAAAAACATTAAGCAAATATTCAAAAGAACATGAATACCTGGCCCGAGAAAGTAGCACAGGCCGTGTTCGCTTACAACGCTTCCGTCCAAACAAATTTGAAGGAGTCACCTCATTTCTTTTAATGGGCTACGTACTAAGAGCGTTTTCAGATTGTCAAATGGGCGTAACACAATACACACAAATACCATGAGAAGAACTACCTTAAGTTCGACAAATAGCAGCCCAAAATGATGTAAAACACCATCAAACTCAGAAAAAGTTCTGACGCCAAACACGCAGAGGACGAGAGGGCGAGAGGACCAGAGGACGCTTCTCTCCAGAGGACGACATCCTCGTTTACTTTCCAAAATGCTAAGGGCCTCCGTGAGGGATGATGTAAGGAGTACATAGGACCTAGTAAAGTTGTTCAGAAAATTAATGCCAATATGTATAAAATTAAATTTCCCGAATTTTACAAAGAACCAGGACAAATGATTTCAGTAGATCGCATGAAACTGTATTATTCTGACCAGCAGCAATAAAATTTCAACAAGGAGACATAAATTTACCGAAAGGACATAAAATCGCTATTAGAAACATTACTTGTACATCAGCAGTAATTAGTAACATCTATGCTCAGAGGAGGGACACACGCAACAGGCTGCCTACCACCAGCACCTCATACCGATTGATTACGGTACTATGTACAAACACAACTTCTGCCATGACATGTAACGGTAGAGAGAGAGAGAGATGAAAGGAAAATAAACAAAATGTGAAATGAATAAATTATAATTTCTTACTTGCCAATTACCAAACGGTGAAACTCAAGGATGGCCGACCGTCTTGGTCTCGTTTCTTTTCGTACTTGATACGTGTTACATAAGTATTTGTTAATACCATCAAGTACGAATCCGCTCTTATACACAGCTGCTGGAAAATAGTTTCCTCATCGACTGTACTTCCCGAAAGACAGTTAAAACCGTCCACAACTTTTTTCCTATTAAAACTATCCACACACCGTTCTTTTAAAAAATTCTCTATCCGCTTTAGGTAAACCTTATCCACCGCATGCATGGCGTAGGATAGCAAAACATAAAAGTATGCTTATTAAAAAGGCAAAAGAAGCAAAGATAAATAAGCTTTTTTCTTCTACCACTGGACGGACAATGATCTTCCAAGGGACATTAGCCGAAGATGACAACATCAGCAATCATAACTTTACTATCCTTATAGAGTGGAATAGCAAAAATGGTTATTAAGCAATATGGCATGTCTATTGGTAAAATGGAAGCTCTCATCTAATATGAAGACACCGAATTTATTCTGTACCTATTACATATAGACTTTTCTTCGGCACATCTGGAAAATAGTTTTTGTAGCGTCTATGAAAAATTAATAGACATTCTCCACGAACGAGAACAACAATTTGTCAACAACATTTTTCAAATAATACCTTGTGACTTTAAAACCGGTTGTTTCAAAAGACAAAAAAACATGATTTGTTCAATCTTGTCAGGTATCGCTAGTGCTGCCACGAGTGGGTTCTCTCTCTACGAAACTCATAAGTTAGAACAAGCGATAACATAACTCAAGGATCAAAATGAGTATCTTAATACTCAAATATAAAATATCAAGCAAAGTAATTATAAACTCTCTCACATGGTAGAAAATATTACAATCGCTGTCGAAAAAGTTATTTCTCAAGTTCATACAGAGATCTTAGTTACTACGCACCACGGCGACCAATGAGAGATTTCTCATCACTGATTAATTTTCAAATCATAGAGCAGCACTTTGATAACGTTGCTGCTTCTGGTTGTGGTTCTAGGAGAAAATACAATCTCGTGTATCGCTTCACTATTATACATACGGCATACCAAAGGAACATTACGATATAATGTAATGTATTGTACATAATTTTGTGCATTGTCTTTAAAATGTTGTTGTCGCTTTCCCCGTGTTGGTATTACGCAGTCTGTGTAGTGAAAAAAAATAGAACGACTCAATCAATACAGGATTTGTATGCGTGTGAAAGGCAACTGTTAGCGTGCGGTGAACTATTTGAAGGATAAAGAAAAGTAACAAAGAGCAGGTGGGAAGTTGGCTTCTAGTATAGTGGTTAAAGCATACGACAGCTGTTCCGTCAACCCGGGTTCAATTCGTCGCAAGGTGGTATCTTTTAACTTTTCTCTTTGTACTTATAAAAGAATTACCCTTTTGATTCATTTTTCAATTCTGAACGTTTTACTAAATTCTGGGACGTCAGGTTAGAAAAGCCAGGTTAAATTTTTATTTATATACGCATATTGATTTTTTCAAAGTTCACTGACATAAGTTTATTTTTCATTACACGCGATGCAACACAGTTTTCATCATCTGTACACCATTCAAGATTATCTACTGTCGCGGACGTATAGTTCACCGCAATGCTAATAGATGGCTTTCACATATGTATATTTTCTGTACCGATTGAGTAGTAAAAATTTCTACATCTCCGGACTTAAATAAAGGTCATTCTGTAATGAAAGTACTGTCTATGCCGCTACATTCCATGCCTGAGTTGATGAAGTGCATAATCAACGTCCTTTTCATGATGGATGTCCCCGTAGCAGAATGGTTAAGAGCGTCGGACAGCAAATTACAAAGTTTCAGGTTAGAATTTAGCAGTGAGAAAGTGAGAAAATTTAGCATTCATACGAATGAAAAAAATTCAGCTCGACCTAAAGACGAGTGAATAAAACGTTTAGTGGAATAAAGATAGGATGTAATCGAGATCACATTTTTTTATACTGTGAAAATATACACAAAACGTCCATTATTCATATCGGCCTATATCAATGCGCTTCTAGGTTCCGTTTCTACCCTCCCCACTATCCGTGGGATTTTACCTCTTATGGTCGGAGAATAATGGGATTCCTGGCGCAACCCGGAGCCGGACTTAGGACGGTGCGAGCGGTACCCCCGCACAGGGCGCCGAGTTGCAGGGGCGCCAAAATGAATATGATAAAAATATCTTAACGTCCAAGAAAGTAGAAAATATTAGGTCCTACGTAATGCACGGGTGCTGGATAGTGGATGAAAACAGGGGGTGGATCCAGTATTTTCATGAGGAGGTGGCACAGACCACTGAGTACTGACCTTTTTCTACATTTTCAACTAGATGTATTTTTAATTATAAAATTTATGATATTTCCCCGTCATATTGCTAAGTTTCATCATGGAATATGCAACCGGTAGGCCTATCTCCAAATATCTAGATAAATTAGATTTGCTAGGAAACGAATCAAAGCTTCTTCTTAGTAAATTGTTGAAAAAGCTCTATAAAAAACAAAATAATTTTCCTTGAGAAGGGAGGGCGCATTCCCTTGTCTGTCATCGTTTTCAGAAACTACAGTAGATCTGCAGACAGATACAAAGTGGGCATTGTGAAACGGCTGGTTTTCTTGTCGCCGTCTCAGTGTTTGTATGGGCTACTGTGTAGGGTCCTGGGGCGAGATAGGTAACAGTGTAGCTAAGGGTGGGTGGTGGATATTGGTGATTTCTTTGCCACCAAGCCATGCCACCTTCCTTTATCTATATACTGTCGCGGCCCTCCCATTAGCGGCGCGCGTGCCCCTTGTGTTTGTTCCCAGCGTTGAAGTACTTCAAGCGCCCCTTCCTCACCCGCAACCAGGTTCTCAGAGAGAAATATCAGTGCCGTTTAAAAATAAGAAGGAAAGGTCTGTAAGGAACAAGAGCGGGAAGAAGGGGAAGTTCATTCCTGTCATTAAATATTTGGGAATATGGTTTCGCTTTCTCCAGCAGCAGGACATTGGCCGGAAATAATTCTTTATGACTGAAGCGCTTTGTCCTTTAGATCAGTGTAGCCAAAATTCAAAATTATACTGAAGGCAAGGATAGTGTTCGATTCGGGAGAGAATGCTGTGTATTTCTAGATAAGAGAAATTCGAGAGACGAAACAAACATTGATACTTCTTGGAAGCGGAAGGTAACAACAGTTAACATATAACCATCTGTTTTGTTTATATATATATATATATATATATATATATATATATATATATATATTGAGTGGATGGTCCCCTATTTTTCGAAGCGATTTTATCAGAGCTTTAGAAACAAGGATTTCTTTCCCTTTGTGCTGTCTGTAGGATACATCCTTTAATGTACCCTGCTTCGTCCTCGGGTCTGACCTCTTGGCGGCTCATCTGAGGATGTAATTGCATCTCAAATTGCCTTTGCGATTCATGTCCTTACGAAATAAAAAGAAAGGTAAGCCAAGAAAGGAAACCGTACAGACAAGGAGATACATTCATCTTCATTGATTCCTTCCATGAGTTGTGTATGGTTCGTTTCCGCCTGCCCACTTTCCAGTTTTTGGAGTTATGGCGGACTAATAAAACTTTTAGCTACTTTAGGCCCTGTCCCTTCAGAAAACAATCACAAGAAGCACATGTATATTTGCGAAAACATCTTTTATTCAAATTATTGGTGTTCTTTTGTGTTGACAGAGTCAGCAATCAGGAGTCGTATGCTAGCAATGTGTTTGTAGGAGTCTGCGGAGAAAGTGTTCCTCTGTTTTCTTTGAAATTAACTTCAATTATAGTGATTTGTAAACATTTCTTAGTAGATAAATTTGATGGCTCAATTCCCATAATTAACTTCGGACTAATGAGTGTGTGTATTTGACCAGTGATATTCAGTGTCGATGATGACTGATGACTTTGAGACTTTAATATAGACCACGAAGCCTATGTAGTGTCGCTAATGTAGTTAATCAAGTAAGGTAAGAAATACATCTTATATCTTGTAATATGGCCGTAAGGACTTCATGACAGCATACCCATAGAAATCTGACATAAGCTTGAAGACCGAACGGAATTAAAAATATTCTTTAAAACTTTTTCTGTAAATATTTGTTATCGAGGCCTCCGTAACGCCGATCTAGGTGGCCGAACGGTCTAGCGCGCTAGTCCGCAGAGTCAAGAATCGTGGGTTCGAATCCCGCCTCGATGTGATTTTAAATGTGTTGTCCGTAGATAGGAAAAATAGGTTGAAAGAGTTGTAAGATTTGAATCAGTTGGGTGGCGCATTCGGTTAGGCTGCGTTTCACTTTTTTTTTAATTTGGTGTAGTTGGTTAACGCACCCGTCTATGGTGCAAAAGATCGCGGGTTCGATCTCTGTTGGGAGCCTTCAAATTTTCAGTGCTGACCCAGCATCGTGAAGACAACTAGAGAGCTATCTGAATAAAATAGGTAGCGAATAGAAAGCCAGATTACACGGCTTTGGGAGCCGAGCCGCTGATCACGTCTCACACTCACAAAAAGCCGTCTGACCGGCTTAAGCCCTTCAGGGCTTCGTGCCACAGAGTTCTTTTCGTTTTATGGGAATTGGAACTAACAGTTAAAAAATATGACTTTATAGACACATTAGGTAGTGCAGGAATAAGCTATTTGTAGGCTCAGCAGGCATAGAACCGAGGTCTCAGTGTTTTAGAAGCTGACACTCTACCTATAACTCTATGGCGCCACAGACCTCCCTTTGGGCAGTGTTTCTTTCAAGAAAAGTGTTGTGTTGGTATTTTAGATCTTTAGAGGGAGTAAAAGAGGAGAGAGGGCGTAATTCTAGTAGAACAATGAATGGACCTTGATTTTACAAAATCTCTTTTTAATTGGGGTGATTGATTCCGTCTGGGGGTAATACCCCAAACTCAATCCTCCGAGGAAAAAAACTACCTTTGAACTGTTTCCTTGGGCATATAAAAACCAATCAAAAAACTTCAATAGTTATATTACTATTACAAAATGCAACATTATTGTTTGTCAATTGAAGGGCATGGGAGGGAAAACAACGGTAACCTTCATTTCGTTAAGATTTGAGTTGAGTACAGAAATACAATGGTAACACTCATGTGAAGTGAGCTATGGAAAGAGCTTAGCTCACATGAGTGTTATTGTATTTCTGTACTAAACTCATCTTTGAGCGAAATTAGGGTCACCAGAGACGGCGATTACCCGTCAGAAGTTGGGGGCAAGGTAGCCGTTGAATATCAGTGTAAAATATATTTGATAAATGTTCCAGTCGAGTTTCCAAGTGGGATTGCATACCGTAAATCGCAGTATATTATTTTACATCATTTATAGAGCTCAGATAGTCATTTAATTAAATATTCCTTTAATTTGATGGAATGTATTCACGTGTATACATATTTGTGGGCGAACTGAGTGATTGTGATTATGGCATGTTTCTTCTTATATATTCTCGCACATTTTATACTCAAACATTTCGTATATATCAGGTTCCCCTGTATATATATTTTAACCAATTATTTTATTTCGCGTTCAATGATTTTCCTTAACTATAATTATTTTAAGGTAATACTGACTGAATTTCATATTTTTCGTTATTTCATACGTCTAAACTTCAACATATATTTCCCAAATTGTATGTCATTTTATTTGCATTTATTTTAAGGCATCTCAGGTTCAGGCCGATATACGGTGGGAAAGAGGGTTTGGAAGGAAAAGAGAAAGGGCTTATTTTGTAGTTATAATCCCAGCATTTGTCTGGTGTGACTACGGATAAATTTCTGTCAAGATGGTCGGTCACAGAGCGATCTCAGGACATTCCGAACGCTCTACCACTGAACCACGGCCGCTCGGTATGTAATTTTACTGTACAAATAAATTCTTAGCTTTGCGTTTTAAGGTCGTAATTGTTTATAAATAATTAATCGTTTTGTCTTTCGTATAAAACCAAGTGTACCGCAACTTAAGTACATTTTCTTATATTTATAAACATATAAATAAACATTTTCTTTTTTTATCATTTAAGCAGATGTTAATATATGAGTCGTAATTTAATAAATTATATTTTGTTTACTATTCTGTGTTACTGTGAAATGAACAACATTACCTCAACGTCAATAATACTTCGTGTATAAGAAAGACGACTCGGTCAGGATAAATTAGTACAGTTGTGCATGGGCAGCTGCTCGTAATTATACACTTATGTGCCAAAAGTTATAGGATACCTACCTAATGAAGTGTGGGACCCCTTCGGGCACAGCGAAGTAGCGATTAGTAGCGGCACAGGTGTCGGTCTTCGGCTACGATACCCCATGGAGAACAAATTGCGCTGCACTTATTTCTGAGACACGCATTGATTCCTGCTGTCAGATCACGCACTCATTCTTGTCTGTTTGCCGGATATGCCCGCATGAGTCTCCCCAGGCGTTGCCAGTCGCGGTCATTCAGCACCCGTGGGCGGCCACTACGTTGTCCACGATGGGTCGGTCGTAATGCTTCCACTGCGGTAGTAACGGTCGACACTGTGGAGCGAGTAAAGTTCAATATCCGGACGACTTCCAAAATCATGTGCCCCATTCCTCGAGCAAAACTATCATGTTGCGCTTAAACACTGGTAATTTTCGTCGGGTTGCCATCACCACGGTACATGACGTTTCACTGCACTCAGAAGTCCAAATAATCCCACTGCAACTGCTTCTCACCGTTCAACCTGTTTCTTCGCTATATTACCGAGCCGTCAACTGGTTCCCTCCCGCCATCTAATGACTTTTGGCACTTCAGTGTACGTTATTAGAAAGAGGGTTGTACAGAAATATTAAGCATATTTCAAAATAACACTTCCGTCCATGTGAAAATTTTAACTGAATCGGTTATTTCCAAAACGATACATGTGACATTGAAAGCTTATGAATCATGTGTCGTTTCTGAAATAACAAATACAATTGAGGAATCTCTCTGGAGTTCCAAGTCAGAGGAACATCCAATAGTATATGCAGGAAAAATCTGTCGTTGAGGCGACAGTTCAATAGTAGTACTGTACTGTAATGGTGCACTTCCTTGCATTACAGGAAGTACGATATAAAAGTAGACCGGTGATACGCAACATGAAGCTGGAGGGCCCGGTACGATTCCCGGTCGCTAGTTTGATCCACTTCTCTTCTTCGTTCATTTTTACTAGCCAATAGCTTATTTTACAAAACTTGTATTGAAATATTATGTGAATGCTCAGCTTATAGCATGCTTAATGTAGGAGACACAAGCTGGATTTTTTCCAACTTATACGAAATTTACTTTACGATAATTCTCAATACATAGAATTTTCCAACTAATGGAACTAAACAAGCGTGAAACGATTAATTTTGTAATATCTCAGTCACACCACTCGAGAAGTGGCATGCTAATGACAAAAACTCTTTAATAACTCCTATTTTCACTGGACAATTCCTCGAGAAAAAGAAAGTGGTGGTGCAACTGCCCCTCTTCGCCCCTCTAATCGCCGTCCATGAGGGTGACCCCATGCACTTCAAATATAGAATTTAGAACTTCAGTTAATCGTCTTAGAATATGTTGTTGTGGTAAAAATCTTGCTTATTTCTGAACATTTCATGTTCTTTCGACAAATGAATGAGTAACATGCAAATAAATGAGTTTGGAATGAATCTGGTTGTTTGATGGAACAAATAAGAATCTTAGAAAACATGCAGATTCTGAGATTTAGAACGTTTTTTTTCCTCTGGTTATTAACGTAGCATGGGAAGAAGCGTTTTAATGTGTAACGAAGTTAGGCCGAATTAAAATCTAGTCTCGTGGGTACCTCCAGAAAAAAAATGAAATGTATCTTGATCATCGCGAACCCTAAAAAAAGTTTTCGTTGACAAAGCCTTGTTAATAATAATTTTTTTCACACTTCAACTTTTAATCAAATATAAACATACACTTTTGAAAGGACCTTCGTGGTGTAAATTCCCTGTGAAAAGATCATTTCATTCAAGTTCTATTTTCGAATTTCGAGTCGGCAATAACTAACAGCATAATATAGTAATTTTATTAATTATTTCTGTATTCAAATAGCTATCATATTTTATAAAAGTAATTGAAAATAATTTTGGGGTGAGGATTTGAGGGTGGTATTAATAATAAATTTATGTATGTGTTTGCTACTACGAGGGCCATTTTTCTTTCAACCTTTTGTGACCTGTAAAAAAAGTAAACAGGAGTAACATACCAGAATTGCAAGATATACAAACGGTTCGTTGATACCTCTGCTACTTCTCCACGAAATTTCACTCGAAACCACCCACTGGTCTAAACGGAGCACCAGTTATTGTACCCCATCTTTGAAGAAAGTGCCCTCCAATTAGATAAGCCTCATCATGGACTTGAGTTCGTTTTTCTCGAAAGCTTCGAGACCTTCTCTGTACAAAATACCCTCTCATGAACTCATTTCCGTACATAACATACACACACCACTGAATTTCCGTCGCGTTCAGTGCTTCAAAATTCAACGTCGTCCGTGAGATAGCGGATCCTCCAACTGCAAAGCCCGCTCTCTCATTTGATTCCTTCAAGCTGATGAACTCATGTCCATGATGAGGCTTACCTGACTGGCGGGCACTTTCTTCAAGGAGGCGTGGGGGTACAAAAACTGATCCTACGTTTAGAGCAGTGGACGGATGTGAATGAAACTTCGTGGAGAAGTAGTAGAGGAATCAAAGTAACTTTTGTGTATCTTGCCATCCTTGTGTTACTCTTGTTTATTTTGTTCAGCTCACCGGAGGTTGAAATAAAAATGGCCCTCGTATTACTGAATTACTGTATTTATAATTGTACAGTAGTGGGCTGCAGGTGGACAGTATTTCCACTATATGATAATTATTAGCCCACTTTCCATTTCTTAAGAAATATTAGTAGATCACAATTCTGTTTGTCTGTGCCAATGTTAACTATTGAGTTAATAAACCGATTTTTACCGAACTCCCTTTTATTGTTCTTGTCAAGTGTCGTGTCTTTCGAACTTGGATAATAATGGGTCTAAGAAAGAAGCTATCTGGCGCTGAAAACCGGAAGAGGAAAGCAAAAAGAGAGGCTGAACAAAAAAGATCTGCAGCAAGTCTTCAAAGGTTTCTTCAATCTGCACGTGGGCACATTGTTAACACTGCACCAGCTCCAGAAGAAGATAGTATATTTATGCAAGATGTAGCGGTGGGTGAGTCTATATCTTCTATAACGATTCCTCAGTTAAGCTTGTAATGAATTTCTCATTACACGGAATTATATTTTGTAAAATGAGGTGAATATGTACAATTTCTGTGTAATATGTGTTAGGTAAGATTGGCCAATCTATGTAATTAAGCGCTTATAGTGTTAGGTAAATATGCAATTTAAATTTCGTTTAACGAAATTCTTCTTCTTATTATTATATTAAGAGAAGTGTAAATAATTTTTGTATTTAATCTTTCTTCTTTATTTTAGGAAACAACGTATATTTCAAACTACAGTAGAATTGAGGACAACTATTCGTTGCCGGAAGACTTCGTAGGAACTGATTTAATGGAACAAAACTATCCGTTAGAATCTGAGTTGGATAAGGATGGATGCATTCGAATCCAATTGGAAGATGGAAAAATTATCGAACATAGCGGATTAGCTAAGGAAGATATATGCGCAGCTGAATTTTATGATGGCATAAAGAACAAGAGTTGGAGAAAGAAGAAAAAGCTGATTCCCGCAACTGTTAATTGTGGTACACCAATATTTGCAGATAGTGACGAAGAGAAGAAACAGTTCTTCGAATTATTGCCATTGAATCCTGAAACCCATACAGATAATTCAGTTAAGATTAGTTCTTTTGTAAGTGATCTAGTAAACCTGGAAAAGTTTATAGAAGCTCAGAAAACTGATGATTTTTTGGGAAATCTATATCAATTATTATTAGGTAGAGAAGTTGAACTGAATAAGCATGAGAAGCAAATATATGATAAGTTTCTACCTGAATCTTTTATTAGTAAAGATGGGTTATTGTTGCGTAATGTTGTAGATAAAGTAGAGTGTAGATGTAGAATTGTAGTATGGGTTCCTTCTTGTCTTAGATTAAAGGTGTTAGTAGCATATCATAATTCTGTTTATAGTGGTCATGGTGGGATTAGGACCACATTACTTAGAATAAAGGCTAGGTTTTCTTGGTTGAACATTCATAAAGATGTAACCGAATATGTCAGATCTTGTGGTATATGTAGTAAGTTTAAACCGACAACAGAAAAGAAGTTTGGGTTTATTAATTCCAATAAAGTATCACAACCTGGCGACTGTATTTATATTGATATAATGATACCATTATGTAGGACTTCAGCTGGTTTTGTCTACATATTTTGTGCTATTGACGCATTCTCTCGTTTTGTACGGATTTTTCTGTTGAGACAAGTTTCAGCCAAACAGTTAGCGAGTGCCTATTAACGATATCATAATTAAACAAGTTGGAAGGAATAATTTTACAATTGAACATTTCAAAACAAAGAAAAATGTGAAAGCTCATTGTGATCAACTTCGCAAGAGTTATCCAGTTCCTAAGTTTGCGGAAGAATGGGACTTTTCACAAGCCCATGCTTCAAAAGATACAAACGATAGTGAAGATAAACCAAAGGTTAAGTATCATTTTAGAAATAGACCATAGTGTAAGTGATTCAATAACAAATTTTGAACACAGGAGAAAAGCTCTACAATTATTCTAGTGCAACAAATCATCTATTTCTCAAATTTGTGTGTGAAAGAAAGAACGCTGAAAAAACTCTATACAAAAGTGAGACAAATAAATGACACTTATTGAGATCGGCGATAATATTTTTTTCTTTAATTTGTCGAGGTATTGTGTAATGAATTTCTCATTACACGAAATTATTATTATTATTACTATTTTTTCAAGAGAATGTAAATAATTTTTGTATTTAATCTTTCTTCTTTATTTTAGGAAACAACGTATATTTTATTGGTGTATTTAAAGTGTGTATTTTGTACTCGTGTATATTTACTTTATTGATTTAATTTCACTATGTTTGTTTCTTAGTTCTTCCAAGTATCTTTTAAAATAAAAAAAAATTGTGCAAGGAAATGTCAGAAGTTACGTGACTGTGAAAGTTCGTTTGGCCCCAAGCTATCACACATGTGTCTGCTGTTGTTTTCGTTCCCTCCCTCTCTCCTTCTGGGAGAACAAATGCGTTAGGGAAAGCGGAGTTTTTCGCGCCCGGTGGTCAGTCGCGGAGGACGCATCGAGATGGTCAGTTGAAAAGAAGTTCGAAGGAAAGACCACGGAAGCTGTAATAGGATTACAATAGCGGCCATCGGCTGGAAAGAGGCTTTATTGTTTTATAATAGGCTCGAATGGAGTGTGTACTTTTTGTACTTAATAAAAGCCGTAATTATGGCTGAAAGGATAAGCCGATGAATTCGTCGCCAGGTAGGCAATATGTTGTGGTATTTTTATGGAATACCCAACCGAATATTTTTGTCTCAAGGAACAAATAGAGAGAGAGAGAGAGAGAGACAGAGAGAGGGAAGGATTAATTAAATAGAAGCTCGTAAAACGGAGCTGGAATTACCTCAGTCTATTGTTTTTATGTACTGGCCGACCGTGTGTCTTATGAAATATTATTTTCTATGCACTTGTTAAGATTTTTGCTAATTAATTTGCTCGAGGCAAGAGTACAAGATCTGACAAAAGAAAGTGTTTTATTTGTGACTGTTGGTAGAAACATTTTTGTGAAGTATTAACTTTCTTATGACGTTCTCTTTGTTATTCCTTGTAGATGTTATTATCATAGAATTTTCCTATTTTTTGTTTTTTCTTTCTCTGTAAAAATAGAATTTCGGGAGTAGAGTAAGCGAGCGAATCTATTCAGGTTGAACAGATAGTGCTCAGTAGAATTGATACGACTGAATGGGTGGAGTAAGTCGGAATCAATTTCTTCTGATATAATTTCTGTGCCTATCCTTATTTTTTCCTATGGGAGTAGATTAATTGCATAACCAATTTCTCTTTTCTTTTTAAGTACTAAATTTCTAGTAGCTAGTTATCTCGGCACTAAACTATTAACTGGCGCATGGGAAAAAAGGGATTTTTTTTGGTTCTATGCATGAGGGATTTTTTGGTGAATCAAAAAGGGAGTAGAGCATGTTGGTGGAATCTTGGGTACTTCAATTGGCTAATTGAAGGGATTCCAAAGTAGTAAATGGTGGTATATGGATGCATGGGACTATTTTTAAATTGGTGGTATTTAGAGTAAACTGGTGGATGGAATTGGGAGAGTCAATTTGGGTATAATTGATTCTGATTCCATTAGTAATATTTTCTGAGGGAAACTAATTGGGAATCTTTTCTTTTCACTTTATGGAAGACATTGGTTAAAAAAGATATTCTGAATTTGGATGATATAACACCTAATTAGTGAAACAAACGATTAAAGATTACAGAGCTTTATTCGCCTGATTATATAATATCTCAGTATTACTCAAAAAATACAGATGTGTGACAAGAAAGGTCGAGACATGTTGACATGAAATTATTTAAAATACCCACTGATTAAGTCTCTAAATTGAGTATCAGAGTGATAGAGTTTATGACATTTCTATGCACAGTATCATTGCTAAAATCGTAAATTTGTGTTTAATTTGAGTTTACAAGAGTCCTCCTAAGACCTTGTGTTATTCGTAGTTCGCTGAAAAAAAAATATATTGATTTAATCTTTTGTATGGTGATATGGCCGTTAGTCTAAATTATTGAAACGTGTTGAAAATTTGAGAGAGAAAGGAAGGCCTGCAATAAGTTATTTACATGCAAACAATTTTAGGTTTATTTTTGCTTAACAATTTGCCATTAGTCGAGTAGAGGAAACCTTTCGAGTTAAATGGTCTTATAAACTATTCATCTTAGAGAGACCTTTTCGATGCGAATACTTGTACTTCCATAAAGTACTTATTAGTCAATGGTTCACGAGAGACCTTTTAGATGTAAATCGAAAGGTCAACAAGTAAAGACATCATATCGATAGAGAGACCATTTAGCTGCATACAGTTTCGTAACTACTGCTCACAGGTATATGATAGTACATCGAGAGACCTTTTAGTTGCGGAACAAGGTTATTAATATCGATTCAGATTACTGCTTGCGTATTATATATAAGTAGGAAAAAACCTCTTGCATGCGAAACAAACAAAAGGGCCAAAGAGATAGATTATTCTCTTGTATCAAATTAGTTGACACATAAGCGAGCTGTGTTTATTACTAAATCGGATAGGTATTAGCAAGACGTTATATCAGTAGTAGTGACATTCCTCTTACATATTATCACGTAATTAATTCTCATCAATTACATAAGGTGTCACTGCTTATAAAATCAATTCACAGCTCCAAATAAACAAAACAACAACACACCATTACAAGCTCAACCTCAGGACAACAAGAACCTAATCAGACCCAGAGCGAGAAACAAATTAATACAACTGACCTATTTGAAAGTGGTACTGCTGATTCGGAAAGAAATAATTATTTTTATAACAACGACAGTGAAGAAAGAGAACACAAATTGGGAAGGTTTTCTTCTGATGATGATAATTCTAACTAGAATGATGCAGCTAGAAGTTCTAACCTACATTCAAGTTCAGATCTAAGTGACCCCTCACAATGGTCCTCTACTTTGAATCCCTCCTTTATAGATCAACTGATTTTGTGTGGTCCGTTTGAAATCGAAGACATAGATTTCCCTGTAGATGATTCAGAAAGGCACCTTTCGAAGAGACATATGATTAGGAAATTGGGCAATGGAGAGGAGCTCAAACGAAGATGGCTATTGTATTCCAAAATTTCTGACAGTGCGTTTTGTTTTTGTTCTAAAGTTTTTGGAAAAAGTAGGGGAATAAAATTTTAATTGAGCACATGTGGTTTTAGGGATTGGAGACATTTTGCTACTCGTTTGAAAGATCATGAAAGATCTCAAGAACAGATAAGATCATATTGTGACTGGGTTGAAGCTGAAGTGAGATTTAAAACCAATAAAACTCTTGATGCTGTCCAACAGCATCTAATAAATCAGGAAACCCAGCATTGACAAAGTGTTCTGGAGATGTTGTTGACTATCACTTTATACCTAGCTCAACAGAACATGGCGTTTAGGGGATCATCTGACAAACTTTTCACTCCACATAATGGAAAATTTCTTGGTCTAGTCGAACTACTTGGACAATTTGATGATGTTATACGAGAGCACTTACGACGAATTTGTACCAGCGAAATGTCTTATCATTACTTCGGCAAAAGAATCCAGATTGAACTGATTGATCTTTTGGGAAGATAAGTTTTGAACACAATATTTTCTAAGGTAAAGGTACTACTCTATTATCTTTGATTGTACGGCTGATATAAGCCATTCAGAGAAGATGCCATTTACAATCAGATTTGTTGATACTCAGTCAAACATCATCAGTGTCAAAGAGCAATTCATTGGGTTTAAAGAAGCTCGTGATTCAACAGCGGAAGGTCTCACTCAACTTGTTCTTCAAACTTTGAATGAAAACGGGCTGAGCCTGAAGATATCCGAGGACAGAGGTATGATAATGGGTCTAATATGAGAGGCAAGCACAAACGGGTGAAAACTAGAATACTCTCAACGAACTCAAGAGCTGCTTTTGTTTCATGTGGCTGCCATACCATGAATCTCATCGTATCAGATTGAAAAGGTTAGGGATATCAACAATAATATTCTCTCATCCATATATATATAGGTGATCTCAGGGAATCCGTGGGCGAAGAGAAGGGTAATAATAAGATGCTCCTTGTTACCCAGGACTTAGTACAGCGCTTGGGCGGGACGACACTTATTATAATAATGATAGCCTAAAGTCTTACACCTCAGAATCATCAACATCGTCAGTGGTAATAAAAAGCAGGTAATATAAACTATTAATATCTCCAATATATTTAAGATATTGTGGATATTCTGTCTCGCTAACCCAAACTCAGCAAATCTATAACAATATCATATCATATACATTATGTGCATAAGATTCAGACATCGAATTATTAATTAAACTTTTCAGTAATCGCATCGAGGTTTAAATAATAACAATAAAACAAAAAACATAATCTATATGTAAAAAAGCAGAATGAAAACATCAATTCATTAATGTTCTATCATTTAAAATTCCCGCAAGCACGACATCTACCGGTACTTGTTTATCACAGTTTTCACTTCCAGACCGGTTCCAGTGCTACCATCTATTGCATAATACTCGAACTCGGTGAAGCTTTCCATATCTTCAATTCCATATAATACATACCCATTACATATACGCCCCCCAATTGTTTTTTTTAAAAGATGACTTTTGATAAACAATATAAATAACAATAAAAACAGAATTAGTTGCCAGTGCAACAAGTTGATCTTCTGTTCATTTAAGTATCTTCATTAAATAACTGGAGAAAATTATTTTAAAACACAACATAGTAACTTATACCAGACAATTATTCATATTTCCATTCACTTCATTTGTCATATTTATCGAAAATTAGATAATTGAATTTTTATTTCATAGTCCCTTAATTATTCATTAACCAATATATATCTCATTTGTGCACATTTCATAATTCACATCATCGACGTTCTTCATATATTTTGCGTCGTAATATATGTAACAACTGATATTGATAAACGCTCAGCTTCCTTTTATTTATTATAGCATTTACTTGTATATACGTATTTTCTGACTTTCAACAATCTCCTTCTCTTACACTTGTTAAAGATCTATTAGTTTTGCACAGTAGCACTATAACTCCTTTTTTTTTAGATCCATCTTTAATAGTTTCATCTTTAGATATTTCATTGTACAGTGTAGTTTCATTAATATCTACAAAGTTCAATTACGGTACCTTTTCGCTTTCAGCTCTTCTCTCCTCTTGTTTTTATACTTCAAGATTATGGGCTTTACCAAAATTGTTTGGTCAATATCTCCATGGCTCCTCTCATATATTCTTCGGAGTATTCTTTTCTCTCAATTTTCACTTGCCTTCTTACGTATTCTCTTCTTTATACGGCACCACATTTTATACATCCTTTTCAATTCTTTTTTACGTTTAGAGTCTATTATAGCATGCTGATCTTCGGATAATACTATACATTCTTTGTATGATGTTTTAGATTTAAATATCTCGTGATATGGGAAGACTACACCAAAACTATTATACAAATAATCGGGCACCAACTGCAAGAACGGAGATTCTATGGCTTGTATAGGATCTACTTTCCTTTTTATAACAGCTTTATCTAATAATCTCCCAGAAAAATCCAAGTTGAGCAGATTTGTTGATAACGGATTTATCTTTTTATTCTTCTTTCGGGGTCTATTTTTTATATAATTCCTTGATTTGCTTTTGTTGCCGTGCCCACAAATCCGTTGTTTGTTTACCTTCGTTTCCGATTTGGCACACCTTTTATTCTTATTCCATTTTTTTCGATTCTTTCTTCCCCTGTTTTTCCTTTTATTGTTAATTAGCGCTTTCGGGTCTCTTATGCTACGTTGGTCCTGTGATTCTTGAACACGATTATTTTTGTTTACTTCTTTTCCGGTTTTACATTTATCATTTTCTTCATTTCTTTTCTTCATCTCTATACAAGACATTTTCTTAGGAGGAACATCTTGTTCTGCTCTCATACTTCGTCTTCTTCCCTTTATATGATGTTGTGAAATATCTTTGCTTTTGAACATTCTTCAACAAGTAGATTCATCTGTGTCTTTGATTCTCATAGCGCTCAACTTCAGGTCTTCTTTCACAATGTCTACAGTTTTCGTCATTGTAAGGTTATCGTCATCTTTATTATTTGCCAAAGTGTGCTCATATTCTGAAAGGTCGGGATTCTGTATTGACAACAGAATATTGGGTTGTTGAAAATCATTCCCTCCTATATGCTTTACTGGAACCATATTTTTGTAAGTGCTTTTTTCCAGCTTTCTTTCCGCTGACATTAACTGATCATAATTTTCTTCTTTCTCGTTTCTTCTGACGCATACATTCACATCATTAGGATCGTTTACTTCTACATTCCTTGTTTCACAGGTTCTATTACATTCTTTATTTGCACACATCCATCATTCACCTTCTTCTTGACACATTATTGCGTTTCCTTTGATGTAACGTTATATTTGTATTTCATTACTGTCTCACCTCGTCCATTTACATTTATCTATTCAATTTCTGTTACTGTGTTTTTCTCCACAACTTCAACATTGACTACTTTTGCATTTATCTCCGTTATTTCATTGAGGCCATTAGAAAGTTCTTCCCTGTTAGCTTCAATCTTCGACTGCAATGACTGCAAAATAAAATACATTTTGGCATCCAATTCAGCTTCTCGTTTCTCTCTCCTTTTCTTCTTCTCTTTTTCTTTCCTTTTCCTTTTCTTCTTCTCTTTTCTCTTTCCTTTTCCTTTTCTCTTTCTTTTTTATCTATCTTAAGAAAATTCATAATCATATTCAACATAGAGGGCATTCCTTGTTCACCTGCTAACACTTCATTGAACTCAGTCGAAATATCAGATAGTGAATCCTGCTGTCGACGCGTGACGCTTCTCGTGATATGTGGAGGCATTGTATTCCGAGTGACGTCATCAGCTTCATCGTTCTTCCGCTCTACGACATCCGTATTTACCTTTATATCGAGCCCCGAAGTTGGTTCGCCAATATGAAAAGGTTAGGGATATCAACAATAATATT
>JAGDQP010014060.1:17509-46140 GCA_022664845.1 Lepisma saccharinum | reverse complement strand
ATTCTCTTTTTAAGTGTGTTTAAAAATTTGCTACACCGAGACTCCGGAGTTTCGGAATATCCCAAGTTTAATACAACAATTTCAACTGATATATCATTATCATCGAACACCGGAAATTTAAGTCATGTTTCTTCAGAATGGGTTTGTAGGTGTGTTCATGTTAGCTCAGTGGTAGAGCGCGGGATTCCTACTAGTCAGTTCTTGAATTCGAATCCAAGAGAGACATTTTCTCTTTCTTTATTAGTAGAATTCCACAAAAATATGCTACGACAAACATTTTTGGAAAAGTTTAGGTAGCCCTAAGCTCCAGTTCACACACGCGGTGCAGCAGCCGCACAAACAGTTCACACATGTTGTGGTTTGTCTGCGAACACTCTGCGGCGTTCAAGGACGAAACTCAGTTTAAAGAACTATCGCAACGGATGCGCACGTTCGTGCAATAGTACAAATATTTTTTTTAGGTATGAAATTTCAACCTTCTCTTTTTATTCAAATTGAGAACATGCTGGTTATAAAATAAGATCAGTGGTCCTATTTCCAAACCGATATGTTTTTATTTAAAATGAAATAATGTTGATATTTCATTTGTATGAAAATTATTTCTCAGTGCAAAAATAAAAACTGCTTTATTAATTTTAAGAAACCGTATTTTACAGTGCATTTACGACCAAGAAAATTCGTAGACAATTCCATTCATATTATTATTATTTTCATTGGAATATTCCTACCATATAGTAAGAATATTGTACCTGCAAGTGTGGAAATTTCCAAGTTCTGAAGGCATTCTCATGTAGATGGGAGTGGCAGTTTATATGGGGAGGGGGTTTGCTTCAGGGTTTGCCTGTCTAAACAAGTTTTTTTTTGTTTTTTTTTTCAAAATATCAATTGGTTTAAACCAATAAATAAAAGCAAAAATGCCACAAACAGTGTGAACTTCATGGTGACGATTTCACATATTAAACCATCTGCAATAATTTTATATAATTTTCGCCTTGTAATCAAGGGATCTCGGGTTCGAGTCCAGGTGGAGGACAATCTCTCTCAGGTGCAAATCGAGTACTGGTTCGGATTCCACTTTGAGCTGTAGCTGTAGGTCCTGTCCTTCACAACCTCGCTGCTGCATAAAAACATTAAGGAGAAACAAACTTATTTCTATCAATATGTAATATAAATAAATAAAGCAAAGTATTTAAACAAAAAGAAAACTGCTTTTTTTCGGGGGGGCAGTTTTTGCCAAGCCTGGTTTGCTACCATTACTTTGTTTAAGTTTATATTTTTTCCTAGATTATTATTTAAATGCTGACAATTTTTATGTCCCTCTAGGACTCGAACTCTACCACTTCGAAGAACCTGTATGTACTGGCCGATTTACCATTTTTTCTAATATCAAGGAAGCTGAAATTGAAAATATACAGAACTGTCATTCTGCAGGTAGTACTTTACGGTTGCGAAAGTTGGAGTACGACCTTAGCAGATGAACATAAATTACGGGTGTTTGAAATTAAGGTCTCGAGAAAAATATACGGGTCAAAACGGGATGAGATGACTGGAGAATGGAGGAGACTGCATAATAAAGAACTCCACGGAGTGTACGACTCACCTGATGCTGTAAGAATAATTAAATCGCGACGACTAAAATGGGCAGGCCATGTAGTTTGGATGGGAAAAAAACAAAGACTATATTCCATCTTGATTGGAAAGAGACCGTTGGGAAGATGGAGACGACGTTGGGAGAACAATATTAGAAGGGATCTTGGAGAAATAAGTGTCTGTAGTGAAAACTCGCTTGATCTTGCCCAGGATAGAGCCCGATGGCGATCTCTTGCTACTGTGGCGATGAACGTGTGAGTTTCGTAAGCCATAGAGCAAGTAAGTAAGTAAGGATAACATCATTTTTCAATACAAAATAAGCTTTCCATTTATACCTCCAATTATTCATTTTAATATTCGGTCAGACTTTATTTTATTATTATTATTGAACTTATAATTCTCTACTTAAAATAGAGAAAAATATAAAGAATCTCCATTTTTATAATTGAACAGTTGAAAAAAAAAGAATAGATTAAGAAAAAAAGATTCCAAAATAGACAAATAGACGAACGGCTCCCGTGCCGCTAGTGTGAACCATCCAATGCTGTGCAATGGTCCGTAAGGGACTTGCGGCTGCCGCATCGCATGTGTGAACCGGGGCTAAATAGGGCTGTTTTGGGAGTTGGGGTGGGGGACACTAATATTGTGTCCAAGATCCTTCTGCATTTATTACACGTTCCATTCTTCTGGACGTGGAATCTATTAGATGGCTGACAAATCTATCTCCTACCCCTACCTTCAGCCATGCCTCGGAAACAAGGTCCCACAGGTCATCCCGAGTTCTTGGTGGATCTGCCTCAGGCCAACTGTCCCTTAGAGTACGCTTCACCTCTGCGCACATATTTTCCATGGGATTGAGGTCTGCTCCACAAGGCGGCCAGTCAATTAAATCAATCCCAGGCTGCCCTGCGAACTATTCCTAAACTACATAGGAAGTATGCATTGGAGACTGGTTTGCTGGAACTGAATAACACCATTAGGCTGAAGTACTCCTACTGATGACACCACGATATTACTCATGATGTGTAAGTACTGAGCACTGTCCAGAAATTAATTCTGTGTAGCTGTCCTGTGCCGCGACTGGAAATCCACCCCAACATGAAATAGATACAAGACTACCGCGATTGCAAACAGCCACATATCCAGAGTCGTATCGGGTGCCCCTCGGACGATAAACATAACGGTGCCCCTCATTTGATGTTTTGATAAGATAAAATGAATTGTATGGGCGGTAACAATTGACGTTTTGAATATGGATTCACCTGGAAAAGCTACGTTTTCATAATTGCGATCCACATTCGCATGTGTAAATGCGAGACGGTAAATTTTGTGTTCGCCTGAGAGTTGTTCCTTCACGGCAGCAACACAGCTAATTAATTTAACCTGACGAAGCCTTCGGGACGCTATCTGCGTACTACCAGGAAAGTGGGAAGCTTCTCTTGGCTGTCTAGACGTCCTTAGTGGGTCTAACCGGGCTTCGTTTACTAATCTCGAACCTTCCGCCTCGGTAGACACATGAGGACGACCAGGAGATCGTAAATTGCCAGTCTGACCTGTAGTGCGATATTGCCGAATCCATCGCCTGGCTGTAGCGGCCGGGATACTCATTTGTATCTCAGCTGCAGTTGCAGTATAACCCTCTAACTCGCACAACGTAATTACAGCTGAACGTCTGTTCATGATCAGCACTGCTCTGAGCTGTGAGCAGCAAAGGAACAAGTAACAGCAGGTAACTGGCATGTGATTGGATAATTGCAGTGCACGCCCCTTGTGAGGAACGATTTGGTTAACATTCGCGCAAGGAATATAATAAAATTATTTTTCATAAATGAAATTTCAACAATAAGAAAAGCTGCTTTAATAAACAAAATTAATTGTTATACTACTTTTACACGTATAAAATATACATTCTGGATATAAACCAAGTTGATCTTAATTATCTAAAATCACTAACGTATAAAAGGGTCCAATTACCGTAAGTCAATCTGCTGGTGTTTTAAAAAGACAAATCATGGCAACATTTCTCTAGTTGGAAACGTAGCTCGTGGTTAAAACCTTTGCTTTCTAAGCCAATACTACACGAACGTGGGTTCGAGATGGTCAGGTCAAGTATTTTTCCTACTAGTTAATAAGACAATAATAATTTCTCTGCATCAGATGACAAAAGTATAGAATTTGCCCGCATCTTAGTGACTCATCGTTCGTGTGGATCATGAACTTTGGGGATTTGTATGAACTTTGGGGATCGTGTATTTGCTGTATGGCACCTTGATCCGACTTTGGACATAACAACGTTTACTTAATTTGTATTTAAAGATCATATATAATATATCGACGTTCTGTCTACTTCTCTGATGTAACACCCACAACTTCTCTGATGTTATATTTTAAGCATAATAATTACTTACGCCCTGAAATGCTTATATGGATACATATAAAACTGATTATTATTATTTTATCCAATTATTCATGCTTTGAGGAATATATCATTATATACAAATAAACTTTCCAGAACGGGATTCGAACCCACGACTTCACGATTAGAAGCCACGCGCTCTACCACTGAGCTAACACGAACACATCTATCTACTTCTTTCTGATAGAATTCCTTCTGATAAAACATGACTGAATTTTCGGTGTTGAAGACAATGACATTGATATACGTTGAAAATGCTGTTGTTTGTCTCTCATTTCTCTTGTTTATTGTACTATGAATGCGAGAACTAAATTTGCTGTCTTCATTTTCATTGCAAATGCGCTTTTACGTATGGAAACGTAGGTGACAAATCGATCACGTGCTCAGATGTATGGATGGTTTTGAAATACTGTATCATTACGTATTTTAATGAATGTTACTTTCTACATTAATAACATTTCAGCATGTCTTATTGCACTTAAAAGAAGAAAAAAACATTTGCACATTTTTTGCCAATTGCGAAGGTTCATCCTTCCTTCCAGGGCTCGAACCTGGCATCTTTGGTTTACTGTTTCCGAAGATACCCGAAGTTGGACTTATAGAATTTTCAGCTGAAAATTGCCGTATTCAATGTGGTGATCATTTTTGGAAGAGGGTGTACAATCAACATCCTGAAAAGAAGGAAATAAAGATTTACGAGGAAACAATAGGCATAGTTGATGAGTATGTTTAAGTAGTGCAACTCAAAACATCGAATGCCAAGTTTGACGGATGAAATAAATAGAAGATGAAAAATGGTGTGGAGTTCGTTTGGAAGAAGCGTGAAGTTTATAATCATTGTGTCTTACCTGTAATAATGCACGGCTCTGAAACTTGGACATTGAATGCAGAAACGACTCAAGAATTAAAGAGTCACACAAAGAGCAATGGATAGATGCATGCTAGGAATAACTAGGAGGGACAGAAAGACAAATCAATGAATTCGCGCACAAAATATAATTAAGACTGCGAAGAACACGAAGTGGAAATGGGCCAGTCACATAGCTAGAGAAACAGATGAAAGATGGGAGACGAATTACTACATTGGATTCCCAGAAAAAAAGAAACGACCGAGAAATGCAAGATGCGTAGATGAAATCAAGCGCTTTCCAGGAGCTACATGGATGAGGATAGCAGCAAACCGAGATATGTGGAGAAATAATGGGGAAGCCTTCATCCAGCAATGAATAGAAAACGTCTGAATATTTTATATATATATATATATATATATATATTTATACATATAATTCACAGCCATATTCATTACACTACTGGATGAGGCCTCTCCCGGAGGGAGATGGTCTACTGCTTCCACGTTGACCAGTCGTGTTGGGAGAGGAAAGCCAAAGCCCTCAACTGTGATCGCCACTGTAGTTTATTCACAGCAGTTTCCCAACTGTCCTCACGATACTGGGTTTCCACCGAAATTTTGAGTCCCACCGGGCATCGAACCCGGGACCGCTCGCACTGAAGTCGAGTGTGCTACCTACTAGACTACGCGCAATAAATAAATAAATATATATATATATATATATATATATATATATATACAGATGCTTATCAGAATAATGGAAACACCTGAACGAAAGTGCAACTTACCAGATTAATATGGTGTCGGGCCACCTTTCGCCTTCAGAACAGCCTTGATGCGACGTGGGATGGAGGCATAGAGGTCGTGAATGGTAGCAAGTGGAATATTACACCATTCCTCGTGCAGGGCATCGGCCAGTTCTGTGAGAGAGGATGGAGGTGGAAATCGTCGCCGGAGTCGTGTTTCCAAGATGGACCACAGATGTTCAATTATGTTGAGATCTGGGGATTGGGCGGGCCAGGGGAGGTGTTGAACTTCATCCCGATGTTCCTCAAACCACGCTGCAACAACTCCAGCTGTGTGAATGGGTGCATTATCATCCTGGAATATGGCGTCATTGTCCGGGAACAACATCCGGACCATAGGATGCAAGTGGTCTCCTAAAATTGCGACATAATCGTTGGCAGTGATGCGTCCGCGAAGTGTGACCACAGGACCCAATGAAAACCATGATATTGCGGCCCACAGCATCACCGTGCCGCCGCCATGTTTCACAGTTGGGCGGAGACACTGCAGATCATACGCTTCTTTGGGCGTTCTCCACACATAAACACGGCCCGTGGTTTGGAATAGGGTGAATGGTGACTCATCCGACCATACCACACGTTTCCAGTCGTCAACGGTCCAAGTTGCATGGTCGCGGCACCATTTGCGGCGTGCTAAAGCGTTCTGGTCCCTGATGAGAGGTTTGGCCCGTGCAACACGACCCCGTAAGTTCATGTCATGTAATTCGCGGCGGACTGTGATTGTCGAAACAGGTTGGGGGAGGTGCTGATTGAGTTCCTCCGTCACTTGCGCCGCAGTGGCACGACGGTTCCGCGTGACAATGCGCTTTAATACCCGGCGTGCCCTGTCACTGATGCTTTTCTTCCGCCCACTGTTCCGCTTCCCCGATGTGGTTTTCCCGTGTGTTGTGTAGGCCGTCATCACCTTCGACACTGTCCCTGGCGACACACCTAACACACTAGCCACTGCCGTCACACTCACTCCACATAACCGCGCACCAACAATTTGCCCTCTTTGAAACTCTGAGAGGTCTCCCATTTTACACTACCTCCGTCTGCTGCAGCCACTGCACACTCCTGTTCCACGACGCCTGACGTAGTATGGAGACCGACCTAACACACCACCACCAGCAGTCCGGCGCTGCGGTCGCCACGACACCACTGCCAACCCATACATCTGACGTGTTGCCAACTACAGGTGTTTCCATTATTCTGATAAGCATCTGTATATATGATAAAACAGGTAGAAAAAAAGGATACTTATGATAGATTCTTGAGACAGGTGTACAATAACATCACAAACACAATAGATAAGCAGTATTAAAGGGTAAAGATTATTTAGTGAACACAAATACATCACTTTACGTTAAGCCCTTAACAAATTAAATAAAGAAAGAAGAACTACATAAATATTGAAGTGGCCGTTTAGATTAATTTTAGTACTGATCTTGGAACGAGGTAAAAGTTCATGGAGTTCATCCAATAGAAAACGTTACTTATTAAATGTAGTGTTTTAATGAAAGTTCTATTCCATAAATGGTTCATATATTTTACATACGAAGTAGTAGTCATAAATTAGCATTGTACAGTAGATTCTACAATTGGGTAACACCTTTGTTTACATTGTAGACCACAAGTCGTAAACCCAGAAACTCCATATTTTTCATTAAAATGAAGTTGTACAAGAAGCTATAATTACCTTCCAAAAGAAATCCGTTTATGTCCTCTAATAATAGATAAGATCTTCAAACTCTTTGTAGAACCTCAATTGTACGTATTAAGAACCTTACTTATCCAGTTAAGACATTTACATCTAAGTAGTAGACTTTTTATCTACAAAGTTATTTATAATAAAATATTACTGCATAGAAATTAGTCTGTTGTGTTGGTCTACTTTTGTTCTCCAAACAAAGACTGGCCTAAGATGCTGAAAAAGTATTCCGTTTGTATCGCTATCAAAGTATCTTCCGTACAGTTTCACTCCCTCCTTCTGAATAAGAGAACCCACTAGTGTACATTCGCACAAAAGGAAATTCATATCTTACATATCACAGTCCACTAGTGTACATTCACATATTAGAAAATTCATATTTTACATATCTGAAAATATAGCAATCACAAAACAAATAAAATATTATTGTTTAACCTAACAATATAAAATAATTCACTAGACATAAGAATAACTTATTCATTCAATGCTTTCATACCAAAAATTCATCTTTAATTCATTCAACAATCATTCATTCCAAAATATGATTAATATATTTCTTCAATTAATTTGTATATACATCGTAAGGCCGCCACTGCTGCATAAAGATGTCGTCAGATTGATTATTAGCACACCAAAACTAACTAATTCTATGGCTTATGGAACTCAAAAGTTCATCGCCGCAGTAACAAACGTTCGCCATTGGTTTCTATCCTGGGCAATATCAAGCCAGTTTTCATCACGAACACCTACTTCTCGAAGACCTCTTCTAATATTGTCCTCCCAACGACGTCTCGGTCTTCTCAATGGCCTCTTTCCATCCGGCCTTCTAAACCAGGATAGAATATAATCTTCGTTTATTCCCCATCCGAGCTACATGGCCTGCCCACCTTAGTCGTCGCGATTTCATTATTTCTACATCTGGTGAATCTTACCGTCCGCGGAGTTCTTCATTATGGAGTCTCCTCCACTCTCCAGTCATCTCGTCGCGTTTCGGCCCGTATTACGCGTTCTCAAATACACGTAATTTATGTTCATCTGCTAGGGTCGTACTCCAACTTTCGCAACCGTAAAGTATTACCGGCACAATAACCATTCTGTATATTTTGAATTTCAATTTCCTTGATATTAATCGCAATATTAGAAGCTTTTGGACTGAATAGAAACATGAGTTCCCCCATACTAAGCGACTTTTTATTTCTCCCGTGACCTCATTTTTGCTTGTTACGTAAGCTCCCAAGTATTTAAATTTGTTTACTTTCTATATGACCTCATCCTTAATTTTTATGCTTTTATTTCCTTCATTCCCTGTGTTTCGGCTTGTTATCATGTATTTTGTTTTCTCTATGTTTACCTGCAGTCCTATCTCATCGCACGGTTCTACTAAGATATCGGTGTTGCTTTGTAGTGCATGTATATGGTCCCCTATTAAATCTACATCATCCGCGTATACAAACAGTTGATCCAAACTATTCAATGATAGTCCCTTTTTTGTCCCCTTTAATTTTTAAAATCGCATATTCTAACGCAAAGTTAAACAGTAGTGGGGATAAAGAAGGCACCGCCTTGCTTCAATCCGTTGCCAAACTTGAAACTTTGTGACATATTATTACCTATCCGTACTCTGCTTATGCGATCGTTGAGACACATCTTCACTAGTTGAACAATTTTTTTCGGAATTCCAAATCGTATCAGGATACTGTATAACTTATCCCTTTTGATAGAATCATATGCTTTCTTAAAATCAATGAACAGCTGATGAACCGTCCCACTGTATTCCCATTTCTTCTCCAAAATTTGTATCAAGGCGAAAATCTGGTCCAACGTGGATCTATTTCTTCTAAATCCACATTGGTGATCTCCAATTATTTCATCTACGTATACACTTAGGCGTGTTAACAGAATATTACTTAATACCTTGTAACAGGTTGGAAGTAACGAGATTCCGCGGTAATTATTATAGTCCAATTTATCGCCATTTTTGTACATCGGAACTAGTGAAAAGGGAGCTCCTCCTTTTTCCATATAGCACTTATCAATTTATGTAGTTCCTTGATTAGTGCCGTTCCTCCTGCTTTAATTAATTCCGCTGGAATATTGTCTATTTCTGGTGATCTGAAATTTTTCAATTTCTTTACCGACATTTCGATCTCGATCTCGCTAGGTTCGGGAATCCACGGTTCTGCGGTATGGATTTTAAATTTCTCTGTTTGTTCCCGTTGTGTACTTTAAGAAGTTTGTCGAAATAACTTTTCTACACATCGACAATTTTAGTCGGATCAGCCTGAAGATTTCCACGTTCATTTCTAATTATTCCTAACCTCGGCTGGTATCCTTTTCTTAACGAGTTTACCCCTTTCTATAGATTTCGTATGTTATTTGTCTTCCCGTTTTCCTCTATCTCCTTAATCTTCTGCGTTAGATATTATCGCTTTTTGTTTCTGAACCCGTGTGTGGTGTTGCGTTTCGCGTTACTGTAGTGGTTGGTATGTGCTTCGCTTTTATTATTTAGCCATCGTTGCCTTACTTCTTTTCGTTCCTCATGAAGCTTAAGGCATTCTTCATCAAACCAAGGTTTGTTTTTCTGTAGTTTCTTCCCACCTACACGTTTCTTCGCTGCGCTCTTAATTGTTTCACGAATTGCCTCCCACATCTTACTTACATCAATTTCATTATTAATTTCATCATTATTATTACTCGAGTCGCATAGGATTTCGAACCTATTTGAGAGCTCGAGTTGATATTCTGCTTTTTTTGCTCGGATTATTTAATAGTTTCACTTCGAATTGCAGTTGTTTTGACCCTTTGCTTTCTCTGTTCGCGATGCATAACTTTTCCATTACTTTTGTGATCACTAATTGATGGTCAGTGTCACCTTACGCTCCTCTGTACGACCTAACATCCATTATGTTGGTGTGTCTCCCTCTGTCTACTAATACGTGATCGATCTGGTTAAGAGTTTTGCCGTCCGGAGATACCCATGTGTATTTGTGTATGTCTTTGTGTTCAAAGTACGTGCTCTTTACCAGTAGGTGTTTTGAAATCGCGAAAGTTATTAGTCTTTCTCCATTGTTGTTAGTCTTTTCGTGAAGGCTGTATTTGCTTATAGTATGTATATTTTTCTTCCCTCCCTACCTTTGCATTGAAATCAGCCAACACAATTTTTGAATTATACTTCGGTAATCGGTCAAACAGCCTTTCTAGCTCATCGTAGGATATATCTTAGTAGTTATCAGTAGCCCCTCGGTCGGAGCACACTAAAACAGTGATAATAAAAGTACAGTATAAAGTTTACAAAATGAATTGCATTACATGCTGTAAAACCGTAAAATTACCAAGAATTATAAAATACATTCCTATATAGAAATAGTCGCCTAGTAATAAAATGACCCAACATAAAATAAGAAGTACTATAAAAGACAATTAATATCAGACCAATTTTACTACCCTAAAATGATTTGGTTTGTCTGTACTACAAGATTAGTTTACATTGATGATCAAAACATTTCAAATCTTCAAAGTTTAAGTCAAATCATCAAAATAATTGCTGTACTTTTTCAGTTCTATTACATGATAATTATGTAGCATTAAGTTTCAAGTTAGGTTATGTTAGATTATGATAGATCCTTCTTTTGTTTTAGCAAATCATCGTTACCAGATTTTACTCATAACCTTCGCACTCAAAATGTTATCTTGGGAAACGAATTCTTTGTGATCTACGTAATTCCTGAGTTGCTTGTTCTGGCCGATTAGTTGGAATATTGTTATTATTTGGTACATCTGATGCATTCGTTTGCCACCATGTATCACCCGTATCTATTTCTGTAATATTTTCTAATGTCATTGATTTAAATTTAGATGCCACTTGATGTATGTGTACTCTTCTGGTTCTATTTCCTATTTCTACTTCCAAAATCCTTGAGCCAATTATCTTGATTACTTTGGCTTGGACGAATTTAGGTTGTCGATAAGGTACATTCTTAACATTGACTAAACTGCCTGGTGTAGGTAATTTTGGACAAGTATTTACAGTCTGATCTTTGACCTGAACACTTTCATTTTTGATAAGGCTTGCGAACAGATTGAACCTTGTACGAGGATATACTAATTGAGCGGGTGATTTCCCATTTAAAAGAGGTGGGTGAGCAAACCTTAAGTCGCTCTGTTTCTTTCTAACAATATTCTTTCAATCTTGACTTCTTCCGGACACCATTCGTTTCTTAACAGGAGATTAACATTTTGTACTTGCCTTTCTGCTGCCACGTTACTTTGAGGGTGGTAGGGAGGTGATTTGCATACCAAAATACCACATTTGTCACACCAAGAAATAAATCCATGCGACGAAAATGGTGGAGCATTGTCAGTGACCAACCAATACCTGAGGATAGCCAACATAACTGCAAAAGTTATTCAATTTGTGTAGAATCTCAGATGCTGTTGTACTATTGACTAAATCCACTTCTAACCATCTTGAAAAACTATTCACTATAATCAGAAATTTCTTGCCAGCAAAATCGAAAAAATCCAAATGGATTCTTTGGAATGGCGACTCTGATTTTTCCCAAGAATAATAATAATGCTGTAATCTAGTCTTTTGAAATGGTTAACAGATATTACAGGTACTTAAATAGACCTCAAACTCTGCATCCACGTTCGGCCACCAGTAGTATGCTCTCAATATTGCTTTAAAGCGATTGATACCTAAATAAGAGTTATGTATTGCTTTGAATATATCTGTCCAAAACGTTGGTGGTACTATTAGTTTATTTCTATAAAATAGACAATTATTTTGAGTTATCTGAGCTCTATTAGAAAAGTACAACTGAAAAACTTTTGTTTGAAATTGTTTTGGCAACGTTTTGGTCCAACCATCTCTTGTCCATGCTCAAATTTATCTTAAGATTGGATCATTAGCCAATTCGTCAGGAATTGACTTTATTACCAATGAGTTAGGGTTAATTGACAAAACGTAATCTTCTGAAGCTTTTTCATCTTCCGTAGGCTCTGAAGAAGGTAACCTGGATAAACAATCGGAAACTGGTACTTGCTTAGAATAAATTATTTTATAATCATATCCCGAGAGGAACAATGCCCAACGTACTAAACGAGGATGAATTTCAGATGGTATTGCTTTGTTGTTTCCAAAAACTAACTTCATCGTAATTGGGTCCATGATTACCGTAAACTGATGGTCATATAGATATCTGAACACCAAAGACTGAGGCGAGCCCTTCTTTTTCAAACTGGGAGTCCTTAGTTTCGGCTGGTGACAGTGACGCTGATGCCCAGGAAATAGTTTTAAATTTCCCTTCTCTATGTTTGTTGCAGAGCTGTACCCCCAAGCCGTAAGGACTGGCATTAGTAAACAAATAAACTTCCTCTTGAGCATTAAACACATTGTTCTTAGTGCAATCTGTAGTTAGTACCTTAACCATTTCAAACTGTTTTTCGTGGCCCTCCGTCCAGACCCATTTAGTGTTCTTTTTTAATAAATCATACAATAAATGTGCATGGGTTGACAAACGAGGCACATTTTTCTGAAAATAATTTACTAATCCAAGAAACGAACATAACTGTGTTAAATTTTCTGGTCTTGGACACTGTAATACCGCCTGCTTATGTTTTTGTATGGGCATATAACAATCCGAAAAAATTTCATGGCCCAAATATTCAATTTTACTTTTAAAAAATTGGCATTTTTCAAGGTTAACCTTAATACTGAGGTTTGAAACTTTGCTAACACCTTCTTGGTCTTAGCATAACAGTCATCGAGTCCTACACCAGCAAATAATAACGTCGTCTAAAAATGTTTGCGCCCAACGAAATTATAACAGCGTGCTATCCATAAATTATTGGACAATGAATCGACTTGTTGACAACCCAAATGGGAGACGCCTCATTTTGTATAGCCCCCGGAGTGTGTTGATGGCTACAATTTTACTAGATTCCTCATCAAGGGCGAGCTGCTGGTAGGCCTGATTTAAATCCGATACGACGTAAGTATCCGCCCCTTGAATTTTATGTAAGATATTCTATAACGTTGGTAGCGGATAAAACATTTTTTCCAGGCAACGATTGACAGTTACTTCATAATCGGCACAAATTCGAATAGCGCCTAATTTCTTGGGGATGATTACTATTGGTGTAGCCTAGTTTGAATACTCTATTGGTTCAATTATTTTCTGATTAACTAACTTGTCCAATGAACTCTTTAACTTTCGCCTCCATCCTATATGGAACACGATAAAATTTGCGAAAAATTGGCATTGTATTTGGTGCTAGCTTTATGTTTACTTTATATTCTTTAATAGGCTGTGAAACATCAGTAGAAAACACGTCATAAAATTCCTGATTTAAAGATTGCTTAATATGCATTAATTGCTGCTTTGGCATAACATTGCACACGCTCCACAATCTATTTCTACTTTATTATCATATCAATTAATAACCATATCTGTTAAACAAGGCTCACTATCTACCATGCCTTTTGGATATTTGTCTTTTTGCTCATGCATCATATTGATACTGCTATCCATTTTACACAATATCAACAACAGCAATATCTTTATTGGACCCACTTACTAATAAGATAAACAAGCTTTTGCTTGCTGATTTACTAAAGTAAGGAAAACTTTCGTTAGTTGGAATACTGGTTGTTTCAATATAGTACACTTTGTTATCTGGTACCCAATAGTTCATTACCAATTACAGTGATTGTTCAAAATGCACATTCTCGATCGCCATTTTGTTAAAGGGTAAAGATTATATAGAGAACACAAATACATCACTTTACGTTAAGCCCTTAACAAATTAAATAAAGAAAGAAGAACTACATAAATATTGAAGTGGCCGTTTAGATTAATTTTAGTACTGATCTTGGAACGAGGTAAAAGTTCATGGAGTTCATCCAATAGAAAACGTTACTTATTAAATGTAGTGTTTTAATGAAAGTTCTATTCCATAAATGGTTAATTTATTTTACATACGACGTACGCATTCATAAATTAGCATTGTACAGTAAGATTCGACAATTGGGTAACACCTTTGTTTACATTGTAGACCACAAGTCGTAAACCCAGAAACTCCATATTTTTCATTAAAATGTCGTTGTACAACAAACTGCAATTGACATTACCTTCCAAAAGAAGTCCGTTTATGTCCTTTAATAATGGATAAGATCTTCAAACTCTTTGTAGAACCTCAATTGTACGTATTAAGAACTTTACTTATCCAGTTAAGACATTTACACCTAAGTTGTAGACTTTTTACCTACAAAGCTATTTACAATAAAATATTATTGCATAGAAATTAGTCTGTTGTGTTGGTCTACTTTTGTTCTCCAAACAAAGATTGGACTAACCTATTATCCTGAAAAAGTATCGTGTTTATATCGCTATCAAAGTAACTTCCTTACAAGCAGTACGTTTCGCAAAATCGTTTTCAACTTGTAGGAGAGAAAATGGACAGAGCGGACAGGTGCGTTTTACCATATGGCGTTTCCTTAACACCAGTCCCGAACCTGTCTGCTCTGTTCATTTTCTCTCCCACCAGTTCAAAAGGCTTTTACGAAACGTATGTCAGTATTAATATATATACGTACGAAACGTATATATACGGTATATTATTGACCACTCCGTTAGTCTAGTGTTTAGCGTTGCTGACTACGGATTGAGTGTTCCCGAGTTCGATTCCCGGAGCTGCCAAGAATGTTTTCCAATGTGCGTGGGTCTGAAACGGTGCCCAGTGTCCACCCAGCATCGTGATGCAATGGGGAAGCTGCTATGAATAAAAGGTAGTGGCGATCACAGTGAGAGTTTAGGATCTCCTTTCCCACCGTCTGGTC
This sequence comes from Lepisma saccharinum, assembly GCA_022664845.1. Taxonomy (NCBI): domain Eukaryota; kingdom Metazoa; phylum Arthropoda; class Insecta; order Zygentoma; family Lepismatidae; genus Lepisma; species Lepisma saccharinum. The sequence goes on along the minus strand of JAGDQP010014060.1, from coordinate 30,948 downwards.
AGCGTAGGAGTAGTAGACCGATCTCCTCCCACCGGGGAGATGATTCATCCAGTAGTGGATCGAATATGGCTGTGATTTATTTTATTAAATATATTATTACTACCTATATTTAGTGTTTTCATCTTAAAATTTTTGTTTCGTACAAAACAAAATTTTTAATGTGTCGTCATGGACACTTCGCAACATTGCTTGGTATTCACTTAAAGTGAAACTAGATTGTATGTAGGGGAGTCGCCGTGGCTCAGGCAGTATCGTCTCTGACTACAAATCGGGCGGCCCGGGTTCAAATCCCTGGATACTTTTTCTTGCAGTGTCCCATGCCTGGCGCTCTGAGAAGCACTCAGCCTCCTATCAAACTGAGTACCTTGGAACACTTCCTTGGTATTCCTGGGAGGTAAAGACTGTCAAGCGTGGGGCTGACCACCCACCTCAGTTCGTGCCGTAGGTTGAGAATATGTGGAGCGTTACCTCCACGTACCCCATGCGCCGTTCACGGTGCGTGCGCATCGCACAGGGGGATAGCGTTGCCTTTAAACTGTATATAGCAACTTTACACTACTATACCTGTTAACTGGCAGACCGAATTGGCAGATATGAGTGTTAACAGAAGCGATATTTCATATTATAAACAGTCCTCAAAAGAATAATTTTTTAGGACGTTTCTTCCGAGTGTATCAGTCAGAGCAATAACATTCAAAGTTGTTATAGGAATGATGCTTAAGTTATCGTCATTATAGTTCTTAAGATTACAAGTCTTGCAATATTTAATATCAAATATCACTTATCAAGTTGTATTAATGCTGCGTTGTTATACTTCTGACTGATTACTAACAAAACCGATCTTGAGAGAGAACCTTGTCAGTAAGTTCCGTGGTGATCTAAGCTTGCATTATCTAAATGATGTAAAATATAACTCTATGTAAAGTCACTAAGTTAGTCACAGTTACTCAATCTTCGTCACTCACTGTTCCTCGCAGTGTCACATAGTAACAGAGGAGGAGAAACTTACGTTGCTACAACCAGAGTTACGAAAGCTGCTACGAGAAGTCTTATGGGTGACTGGTTTAATGTATGTCAGATTTAAATATATGTAGTTATAGAAAACAGGAGCTATTATTCATTTCATCTTTGGTAATTTCATGCATCACCATTCCTAACTATGCGACCCTTGTAATTCCCAAAATTGACCTTATACCACAAATGAATATGATCTTCCACTATATCAAGGACTCACAGATGTTGAATGAAAAGGAAGAAAAAACTTCTAATCCGTCTCCTTGCCAGTAGTGCTTAAATCACTTGAACATTAAGCCATCGAAGGTGCATACAATAAATTACGACGAGGCATAAACTCGACTACCGCATCTGTCATTAGACTAAATCAAGAGAGTGAAAAATTCACAGTTGGAAAAGGGATACGGCGAAGAGAGTTAATGTCTGCAAAGCTATTTTTTGTGGTTCTGAGGAAGTGTTCCAAAATTTAAACTGGGGTTAAGTTCAAATAAAAATAAATGACGAATACTTTGATTACCTACTCTACGATTCGATGATGGCATAATCCTGTAAGCTTCAAGTTACATCAATGTAAGTTCGAAAATAAGACTTGGAATGAATTTAGTACAACAAGCTAAGTAATTGTTTTATAGACAAAACCAAAGCGCACCCGTATAATACCAAATATTCCTTTAAGATCTAACCCCACCCCCACCAAAAAATAGTCAACATCATAGTTTTCCCCAACCTTTCAGACGAAGAGGAATCCAAAGGTGTATGAATCATCTCTGTCTAACTTGTAGTTCTTAAGTTCTAGGCTCGGGGGTTAGAGACGGAGAAAGCTAAACGAATTAAAAGGATCTGCCATCTTTAGAATCAAAGTGATAAGTTTTCCCCATCCTTTCAGTTCACGGCAAATCTAACGGTGTATCGCTCATCTCTGTCTGACTTGTAGTTCCTGAGATCTACGGGGGTACAGACGGAGAAAGCTAAGTGATTTAAAAGGACCGGCCACCTCTAGAGTCAAAGTTATAGTTTTCTCCATCCACTCAAAACACGGCGAATCCAACGTGTATCGCTCATATCTGTCTGATTTGTAGATCCTGAGAACTGGAGGAAGGGTACAGACGGACAGACAGGATAAATTGTATAGCTGCCCCGTATATATACGAGTTCGCTTAGAAAGTAATGTACAGGCAACATCCTGAGAAGAACTGAAAATTCCCGGAGAGAAAATCGGCATAGATGGTGAGTCTGTTTATCTAGTGCAGCTCGTTTGGAAAACTAAACTCTATTTTTGGAAAGGAACTACCAGTATGTTTCAAGTGTACAGACTATAAACAATGTGTCTTATTCTCTGTCGCACAGCAAAACCAACTTTTCTTAGCAGACGACGACCTCAACCTTCCCCCATCATGAAGTGCGTGTCTCACGTCAATGTTCCAAGCGTTGCAGTGCCTCTCTTTGCCCTTGCCGCCATGGTGCTATTTTTTGTCCTCGCCGCCAGATACTCATAGAAAACCCTAACAATGCTGTTTAGAAATAAGAAGGACGGGTATATAAGGGATTTAAAAGAAGAGAGAAGGGAAAAGGATTAAAAAAAAACAGAATCTTCAATAGAACAGAGCAAAAGTGTGACTTAGAGCAATACAAAACTTAAATTCTTGTACTTATTGAGCACAATGTTTTGTTGTTACTAGATCTCCAGATTTGATATGATATTGTGTTAGTATCCCACGAAAGCAACGTGGTTTCTGAGAGTGCAGGGGTCAGCAGTTAGGTGTGTTCGGAAGTCCGGAGTCACTTCCGGAATTACCTGTATTCCAGAATTACGACTTTCTGAAATTCCGATATTTCGGAATTCCTATGGCCCTGGTGGCTCAATGGTAAAGCGTTCACCTTTGGCGCTTCGAGTCGTGGGTTCGATCTCTGAACGTGCTATGTGGGTTTTGTGGTGGATAAACACGGTGTGCGTGCGTTTTCGGTGCTCTTCTGTCCTATCATCCATCATCAGCGTCATCCATCCGGCCTGAGCCAAATTTGCGTAAAGCTTTTAGGCTAAAAGCCTTACAAATTAAATTCAAATTCATAATTTTGAATTTCGAAATTCCGAGATTCTGGCTTTCCGAAATTCCGATCCATTACCCTCCGTTTGACGTGAGCTACTATAGAATTTCAACACAAGAATCTGAATTTTATTTATGGCCTTTAGAAACCTTAGATACAGGTGTTCATCTTAAGAATTCTTTTCACTGTATTTCACCTTATCCAGCAAGTGTTAATTGTTGTGAAAATAACATGTCTTGTTGATCTGTCTGCTGGTGGTGAACAGTTCTTTTCTACAATTTGATTATGAAGCCTGGAATTCCGATATTCCAAGGTCCCAAAAATTGGTATTTCGATTCCGGAATTCTGATTTCCATTCCGGAATGTTCCGAAAACCCCTACCAGCAGTGTATATAAACACATGAGCCAGACAGAAATCGAACCACGTTGTCACTGTCTGTCCGAATTTGTGAATACGGACGTTTATTATAGCATGTTTAAATTTTGAATTTTATTTATGGCCTTTAGGCATCTAAGGATCAGGCCAAGATAGGGGATGGAAAACGATTCGGGAAGGTGTCGGTCAAGGCCTATGTAGAAGGTCCCATCCCGCCATTTGCCTGAAGTGACTGAGGAAACCCTGGAAACACCTCCGTCAGGATGGTCGGTCGCTGGGATCCCACGACCTCTCCAATGCTACGCCAACGCTCTACTACTGAGCTACGGTGGCTCGGTAGCATGTTTAAAGTAAAGGAGTACGTGCTCCTTGTTTTATGTAGCTTGGCTAATAAGTTTAATGGAATTTGATTTAACACGTGCGTAGTGTAAAACTGTCTAAAGTTGGAGTTACTGGTTTACCACCAGGCGCCTCCCCAGGTGGCGAATATGGGAATGCCGATCAGATATGGTGGGTACCGGAAATATTCCGGGGCGGACCAAAACCAGTACTGCTGCCTTGCAGTTAGTAGAGGGATCTACAAAGGCTAAGGGAAGATAACTACGAACAAAAATGTCACGTTGAAGCGAAGCAGCTTCACCATTTCTACCCATCGGCAAGACTCAGGATTTTTGGTGTTTGCCTTTGCTACGAGGTCGTAGAGCTGACAACTCTACACCGCTAAATCATGTCAAGAAAAAGTAACAGATGGTTCATGGATTCTCCTGGGGTAAAATATTCCGGAGGTAAACTAGTCCCTCATTCGGATCTCCCGGCGGGGACTGCTTCAGGGTGTTCCAAGAACAGGATTAAGAAAGATCTTAAAATAGGAACGTGGAACGTACGAACGTTATACAAAACGAGAGCTCTTCAGGTGGCGGTACGTGAGACCGAGAAGTACGAGCTGGACATATTAGCGATACAAGAAGTCCGGTGGGAGGGTCAAGATAGCATCCAACAGGGCAAGTACACATTCTACTATGGAGGTACAGAGCCTCACGATTTCGGAACAGGATTCCTCAATAAGAACAGTATCCTTCTGGCAGTTCAGAATATAGAGTTCGTCAACGAAAGACTATCGTACGTTACGATACGTACCCGATGGTGCTCCATGGTTTTAATAAATGTCTATACTCCGACCGAGGTGGCTAATGATAACGACAAAGATACATTTTACGAGGAGCTAGAAAGGCTGTTTGACCGATTACCGAAATATAATACGAAAATTGTGTTGGGTGATTTCGACGCTAAGGTAGGTAGGAAAGAAAAATATAGACTTACTATAGGCAAATACAGCCTTCACGATGTCACCAACAACAATGGAGAAAGACTTATAACTCGAAAAACCTACTAGTAAAGAGAACATACTTCCAGCACAAAGACACACACAAATACACATGGGTATCTCCGGATGGCAAAACGCTCAACCAGATCGATCACGTATTAGTAGATAGAAGAAGACACGCAAATATAATGGTCTTACAGGGGAGCGGAAGGTGACACCGACCACAAAAGTGAGGAAAAAGTTATGCATCGGGAACAGAGAAAGCAAAGGATCAAAACAACTTAAATTTGAAGTAAAACGATTAGATAATCCAAGCATAAAAGCAGACTACCAACTTGAACTCTCAAATAGGTTCGAAATCTTAGCCGATTCGAGTAGTAATAAAGATGACAGTAATAGCGAAACTGATGTAAGAAATATGTGGGAGGCAATTCGTGATACAGTGAAGGGCACAGCGAAGGAACGTGTAGGTGAAAAGAACCACCAGAGAAACAAGCCCTGGTTTGATGAAGAATGCCTTAAACTTCATGAGGAACGAAAATAAGCAAGGCAACGATGACTAAGTAATAAAAGCTAAGCAAATACCAACCACTACAGTAACGCGAAACGCAACGCCGCACGCAGGTTCAGGAATAAAAAGCGAGAATATATGAAGCAGAAGATTCAGAAAACAGAGGAAAACGGGAAGACAAATAACATACGAAATTTATACAAAGGGGTAAGAATACTCGTTAAGAAAAGCGAGCAGAGTTTAGGGATGATCAGAAATCAACGCGGAGATATGCAGGCGGATCCAACTAAAATTACCATGTGTGGAAAAGTTATTTCGAAAAAATTCTTAATGTACACAACGCAGAACAAACAGAGGAGTTTGAATTCTATACCGCAGAACCGTGGATACCCGAACCTAGCGAGATCGAGGTCGATAAAGAAATTAAAAAAATTCACACCACCAGGAATAGACAATATTCCAGCCGAATTAATTAAAGCGGAAGGAACGGCACTAATCAAGGAGCTGCATAAATAGATAAACGCTATATGGATAATTGGAGGTCACCAATGTGGATTTAGAAGAAATAGATCCACGTTGGACCAGATTTTCGCCTTGAGACAAATCTGGGAGTAGAAATGGCAATACAATGGGACTGCTCACCAGCTATTCATTGATTTTAAGAAGGCTTATGGTTCTATTAAGAGGGAAAGCTGTATCCTGTATCCTGGTACAATTTGGAATTTCGAAGAAACTTGTTCAACTTATGAAAATGTGTCTCTGCGACTCCATAAGCAAAGTACGGATAGGTAATAATATGTCAGATAGTTTCAAGATTCGCAACGGATTGAAACAAGGTGATGCCTTTCACTACTACTGTTTAACTTTGCGTTAGAATAAGCGAATTTAAAAATAAAAGAGGGCAAAAAGGGACTAATATTGGATGGCTTGAATCAACTGTTCGTGTACGCGGATGATGTAGATTTAATAGGGGACGATATAGATGCACTACAAAGCAACACTGATGTCTTAGTAGAAGCGTGCGATGAGATAGGTCTACAGGTAAACATAGAGAAAACAAAATACATGATAACAAGACGAAACAAAGGGAATAAAGGAATAACGGTAATGATACAATAGTCTGGAAACACCTATTTTGCCTTGAAATAACGACGGAAATGAAACTTAAATGCGTACAAATCCATACCAATAAGACACTATACTCAGGAACAATTTGTATGCATTTTGTTTGATTTCCGTCGTTATTTCGAGAAGAAATGTGTGTTTCTAGGCTACTGTATTGCTACCTCATGCTAGCGTCACATACTATTATCTCTCACAATATTACATTTACGGTAAAACTGACTTCAGAAACGTATTTCTTGAAAAATTTTAGCCCAGAATGACATATTACACGACCCCCTTCCCATTTAAGAAAATCAATCAAGATTCACTATGGCTAACTTCAAAATGCGGCCATGATAAATGTACCCTCCATAAGGAAGCGTCTTCCACCCAGTACCATTACTGTGTATTTTTTTTCCATTTCTTTCAACAATTAAAAATTATATTGGAATTTCAACACTTTTATATCACTCTTCACAGAGAAGAATCTGAATATTGTATCAACAATTTGTCTTCAACCACTGGCCAATGGCACCTAATATTTTACACACAAACTCAGTTTCGTATGCTGATTTTAAATATGTGTATCTCTTCTAGATTTTAGTGTCCACTTGAAATAGTGTTACTTGTAAGAGGGGGTGAAACGACCAAATTACAACATTCAATAAATATTTACAGATTTCCTCATCGAGTTTATCATCTACTTCCCTGCATTTCCTTTAAAAATGGCTTAACATCAGACCCTATTACCAAGCTCGTAGTAATGGTAAAAATAACGGAAAGTTGTTGTATCCAAATAGGATCCGAAGAAGAGTTAATTCACCATTTTAATGTTCTGAGGAAAAGAATTACTGTATCACTCATACAAAATTCCAATATGGCTACCCCTGAAAATCCATGAGACACGGAAACTCACTTCAGGTAAATTCAATTTCTGCTCAGTATTTTATGAGTTACACTTCTAAAAGATTATAAATAAACAAAACGGACTCACCAAAACTGGAACACAGCATACTCGACGATCCATTGCATCTGATAGTAATAACCCGATGAGAATAAATAGAAAAGGATTTCATGGCCTATACTTCTTACGCCATTACGGTGGGGGTGGGTACGGGGTTACATAACGTCACTCGCACGGAACTCGAAAATCGTAGCCTCGTACCATAACTCACACGGAACAAAAGAATACTAACAAAAAATCAGACAAATATCCGGATGTAGAGAAAAAGTCTCATATTTCTTGAAAATAGCACAAGGTAAATATAATTAAAATGTCCTTCTCAACACAGCGAAAAAATAAAAATAAAAAATTAAATAAAGGCTAACTTACTTACTGCAAAACTACACACTTCAAAATAAATAGAGTTTATTTTGGGGCGAGGTACGGAAACCCGGCCATAAATTGACCATTCGAGTTCTTGAAATCAATTAACTGTAAATAATAATAATCTAAAACGGAAAAAAAAAAAAAAAATGAAAATATCAAAGTATAATACGGTGAACCGATACGCCATCATAGAGACATCTATACTTTGCCCCAAAACATACAGCTTGGTTTTTCTCAGCGAATACGTCAACATACCAATGTGATGTTCGACTGAGATATCACATGGTAATAGCCTAGTTCCTAATTTTACTAATACAATCATTTTTAATCATGCAATGCTTGACTCACCTATGTGAATGTTTACTAAATATCTTCATCTTCCCTTTCTTCAGCTGACGACTGTAGAACTTCAATTACGAACTCTTCTCAGTCGAAAACGAGTTGAAAAGAACGGTAATTTCCCTCCAGTCCTTCTACGTGTTTGATATAGTTTCTTCACTTCTGGGTCGTCACGTGATTCAAAGCATCTTCTAAAATAGTGAGCAATCCACGAACAGGACGTCCCTTCAAATTTTGAGATGTAACACTTATAGTGGTGGGGTTGAGCATTTCAATGTTATATTTTCTCATGTATCCAATCACGTCATCTTTTCTCCAAGACAAATTTGGTTTGGGATCGAGAAGAAGTGAATGATATTTAGCATTATCAATTACAATGACCGAATTTTCAAACCTATTTTAAAAAATATCAGCTGTCATGGTACTACGATAGTCAGCTGGAGCATTCTCCATTTATTGATGTAACTTTGATAAAATCATCGCGCCCACCACAATGCAGGATAACAATTCTTTCTCTCTTTAAAGCCGGACCAGACTGTACAATTTTCTGTGTCGTCTGTCCAGTTTTTCATCTTGAATGTGTTAGTATCATGTACACAACAGGGAACAAACAGAGGAATTTGAAATCCATACCACAGAACCGTGGATTCCCGAACCTAGCGAGATCGAGATCGAAATATCGGTAAAGAAATTGAAAAATTCCAAATCACCAGGAATAGACAATATTCCAGCCGAATTAATTAAAGCGGGAGGAGCGGCACTAATCAAGGAACTACATAAATTGATATGTGCTATATGGAGAAAGGAGGAACTCCCAAAGGAATGGGAAACCTCAATAATACTTCCGATTTACAAACAAAGGCGATAAATCGGACTGTAATGATTACCGTGGAATCTCGTTACTTCCAACCTGTTACAAAGTATTAAGTAATACTCTATTAACCCGCCTAAGTGTATACGTAGATGAAATAATTGGAGATTACCAATGTGGATTTAGAAGAAATAGATCCACGTTGGACCAGATTTTCGCCTTGAGACAAATTTTGGAGAAGAAATGGGAATACAATGGGACAGTTCATTTATTGTAAGAAAGCATATGATTCTATCAAAAGGGATAAGTTATACAGTATCCTGATACGATTTGGAATTCCGAAAAAAAAATGGGTTAACTAGTGAAGATGTGTCTCAGCGACCCCATAAGCAGAGTAAGGATAGGTAATAAATAATATGTCAGATAGTTTCAAGATTCGCAACGGATTGAAGCAAGGCGATGCCTTATCACCACTACTCGTTAACTTTGCATTAGAATATGCAATTTTAAAAATTAAAGGGGACTATCATTGAATGGTTTGAATCAACTGTTTGTATACGCGGATGATGTAGATTTAATAAAGGACGATACAGCTGCACTACAAAACCACACTGATGTCTTAGTAGAAGCATGCGATGAGATAGGTCTACAGGTAAGCATAGAGAAAACAAAATACATGATAACAAGCCGAAACACAGGGAATGAAGGAAATAAAAACATAAGAATTAGGGATGAGGTCATACAGAAAGTAAACAAATTTAAATACTTGGGAGCATACGTAACAAGCAAAAATGAGGTCATGGAGGAAATAAAAAGTCGCTTACTATTGGGCAACGCATGTTTCTATTCAGTTCAAAAATTTCTAACATTGCGATTAATATCAAGGAAATTGAAATTAAAAATATACATAACGGTTATTCTGCCGGTAATACTTTACGACTGCGAAAGTTGGAGTACGACCCTAGCAGATGAATATTACGTGTGTTTGAAAATAAGGTTTTGAGAAAGATATACGGGCCGAAAAGGGGCGAGATGACTGGGGAGTGGAGGAGACTGCATAATGAAGAACTCCACGGAGCAATTGGGGAGTTGCTATGAATAAAGATAGTGGCGATCACAGTGAGAGCTTAGGCTCTTCTCTCCCAACCCGTCTGGTCAGCGTGTGAGTAGTACTACACCAACTCCTCCCTCCGGGAAGAGGCCTTATCGTAGTGGATTGAATATGGCTGTGATTTATTGTATATATATATATATATATATAGGAAAAGTAGGAAAATCAACAATAATTTTTTTTTATGTATTTCAATAATATAATGCAAACAAAGCGTTCCAAATCCACTATACCGTATAATACCATACTTCGTTTCGTGACGTATTCAAAAAGTTTAACTCCGACGATACACTAACGATATGTATAAGCTCACAGGAAGTGTTATTTATTACAAAAGACTTATTTTAAAATACACGAATTTAAAACATAAAGGATGTAAAATCACTCAAAATATTTATCGGACTCATTTTACCGTATATAGAAGGTCTCGGGTTCGAGTCCCGGCAGGGGCTTGGGTGTGGGTTTTAACAGCTTAAGGCAAATCGTGACGGGCCGAAGTCCAAAGTTACTAGACTGACTCATATAAAAATAAAGTTTACCAAGTTTTACTGTATATAGAAGTTTTAGACCTATGATAAATTAAATTTATTTCAAAATTACATCAGAATCGGTGCAGAATATAAAAAGTAGTAAACAAAACAGCTTGAAGAGAAGGGATGGGAATTGTAGCGTATTGGCTAGAAGCAAGGCACTATATGCCAAGCCTACCGCGAAGAGTGCTGTTGACACTCAAAACCAAAGTGAAAGTCGCTTGATATTAAATAAAGCTGGAATTAATTTGTATTCGGAAATTATAATTTTCAAAATTATATTTCTACCCTTATGTCAAAATCTAAAATCTAAAATTTTAATAAAACCAATGTTCAAAGAAAGAAATAAAGAAACGTATACTGAAGCTATATCGGTGTAACCTTGAAGCTATTGGTGAGTCCACATGACGTCACAAATCTTAGTCACGTGCTCTTATGTCTGGTGACCATTGGTTACAATAAGAGCGGGAGTGGGTGGGTCATCCTAGTAAACAAAGTTTGTTGTTGGAAGAGATTTTATCTGTGGTGCGGTACGTGACACAAGCTGGACGCAATCATTTTTCTTCGTAACTATAGTGGGGAAGACATTTGCTGCACGTGGGCGGAGATAGTTATGATTAATTAACTGCAGTTGTATTTATTATGATGGCTGCGGAAACAAAATATACTGGCAACCACAAAGCACGACAATATTTATTAAGTCCATGCAAATCTATATCCGTGTTTACTGTTCAATCAGGGTCGTATTTTCAACGTTATATTAGTCAAAAAAAATTTATTAACACAATATGTCTCAGATAAATTATTTAATTGTAATCTGCCATGCACATATGTTCGGAAATCTGCGCTAATTCACTTTTTAAGGCGCTGTGAAGTACAATAATGTGGGTTTCGTAAGAAAATATTATACGAGAGCATTAGTTGAATGTCGAGCATGCGAGCTTTTGCATCATTACACGTATCCTAGTACCCTTATTGTACATGCGAGTAATGATATGTCGTCAGATTCAGAATAGATGATTCCGACACTAGCAGGCTAAGCGACAGCGCGTCAGCTGTTATGATGTCGCTGCTGTTGCACCCTCAGGTGTCAATGCCAAATATTTTGAGGAAAAATCGCTAATATATTCAACCGTTCTTTAGAAATTATTATATCGTATTAAAATATTCTTATTGCATTAAAAACATAAGCAAAATCATGCTAATGGTAAGCATCTACAACTACCTTTACTTATTCATTTATTTATACAATATTTATTCTTGCATAACTCTATAATCTCGATTTACACATATATTTCAAAATGGTGGGGATCATAAAACAGATTACTGCGTCGGCCAATATTGAGCCGTAATAAATTAATCCGTATTACTCGAATCTGAGTTGTAACATGTCATATTCATAGGAACTACTATAATCTAGCGAGTTTAAAGTACGGTATATGTTATGAAAACAATTTTTCACAATTATAGAAAACTTTTAATATAAAACATAATGATTCATGATGTTTAATATTACATTGAAATTTATAAAACTATTTGTAGAGCCACCGGAACATGGGGTCATATTCCGAATTTGCTATTGGTATTCTTTGATGAAAGTATAATTGCCTAATTTATATCCGATATTGTGACTTTACTTCATACTACGAAAATGGTTTTAAAATGCTGTGATTTACCTTCTGTATATGTACGGAGTTGAAAACTATACGTAAAATATTAACGTAATTTACTGCAAATTTCTGTATCATATCCTTGATACCGAATTCAGATTTTATTATTGTTTAACTGCGAAAAATGATGACATGGAAGCTCATTATTTAACATGTAGCTAAGCTCACTAACGAAGCACTCAACAAAATAAAAGAAATTACTCTGTGTGTGCTTTGCACCAATATTCCGGTATCTATTTCCCTATTTTGGCATGCACTTGTTAAGATGAAAATTTCTGTTATATTAATAATCATAATTTACAGCAAGTAGTTGATTGTGCTAATATGATATGAAATCGTTCAAACTGGCAATATTATACAGAAACCAAAAGGAAAGTATTATGGGGTTTTTGTAATCAAATCAAAGCCAAAATTAGAAAAATATTTGAAATACCAATTGAAGTATAGTACTACTAACTCTAATTTTATATTTCAAGAAAAAATCGAAAGAGGGCGACAAAAATATACTAGTCAAAACGCGATTAGCTTATTCAATAAAATGTCAATAATTTAACATTACAGTTTATCAAATTCGATTTTTAATGTTTATTTACCTAGTAATACCAGTCGACATCAACAAATATTCTTATCCGGAAAGTTAGTCTAGCAATTTAAATCGTGGATGTCACTGGGATATTCAAATGATGGTAAAGGAATTAATATTCCCGTTGCAAAATATTGCTGAAAATATTACTGTCATTATTGAAATAGTAAATAATGTTATTATTATTAGGAGACCAAAGTACTATATTTTATTGAATTTTCCAATTTGTAAATACGGAAGATGTTCGTAACTATATTTGTAGTTATTGATGCTTTCATAGACCTAGGCGAGCTAAAAGCCAAGACCAGGGGGAGAAGAAAATGCTTATAGAAAGCATAGGTGAAAATAAAACGTAATATACAAAAGCATATGTACAAAAGGTATAGAAACGCAAGAGCCGTCTGGCCTATCGAAGATATCCTACAATCATATGAAGTCGTAGGAAAAAATGTACGTATATTTCCGACATTTACAATATTTTTTTAAAAAATAAAGAGCCCTACCTAGTGTAAGCGTGCGCACATCCTACATTTCGATAAGCATTAATTGATAAATTTGAAGCAAATTTAAATTTAAATTGAAAGCAAGTTCCTAGAAACGATATTTATTTTATTTTATTTATGGTATCGGTAGCAATCATATAACCAAAGGATGATTTTGGCCGTGGGGAATGATGTCTATAAAAAAAAT
>JAGDQP010014060.1:1362-16780 GCA_022664845.1 Lepisma saccharinum | reverse complement strand
TGGTTGCCATAATCCACATTTTACACCCTACGACCAGCACCTCAACACGCCGTCTGTGGGATATAGTCACGCCTTTATTCACGGTTTGAGCGCGGAAATAAAACCTGATCTGAACCTTCAATAACTCTAAGCTCCCCTTTTCCTCTGGATTTTCAACACTTTTCCATCCACGATCCCACCTTGTACTTACACGCTATACAGTTGTTATTATTATTTCAAGTTCCGGATATCTACGCGCTACAGCAGTCAGTTGTTCTACAGTTTTGATGTTTTGTCCGCTACGTGTCGCCACTGTCTCTTCAAACTTGTACTTTGTGAACACGTGAACTTCGCTCTCTTCCTCTCTACTTGAAAACGTGTAATACACGAAATATAGTGACTTTTTTATGTGTATATGTGAATATGTGTGATCTAATGCGAAACTAAGCTGTAAGTATTTTCCTTTTTTTCTCCTTCATTTGTCTTAAATTTCCCTTATATATATATCAAAATTAATTATATCATATTTATATCATTATATCTATTTTGCTTTAAAATTATCCATTATTATTCTTCATCGCTGCTGCTATATTAATTATTTGTAAAACGTAAACAAGAGGAATATTTATCACAATTATCAATATTCATTTTTCACAACATATTCTAACCTACTGGGGAATCCGCAATTAATTGAATTTGACTGTACATTGAGCGAGTTAAAGGCCTTCGCGTAACTGACCTCTCTCCTCATCTTCAATTTATTAACTTGATCATTTAATTTCTCGTAATTCTTGTTGTATTATATTGTTTATACTAATTGCATATATATAATTGTGAAATCCTCTCTTTCATCAACAACGTACCTGAGAGAGATTTCCGAGTACTCTAATTCATATTATCTTCAAAATAACTGGGGTGGGGGGGTAATAATCTGTTATGTCCTCCTTATAAATAAGAATTGTAACCTGCCTACACCTGTTTGCTGTAACGAAAATAAATCATTATTTTGTAAGATTGAACCGAAAATTGTTAAACTAAATGTAACATGCCTAATTTGCATAATATGACGGACATTTACATTACATAACGTCATTAAAATCGCAGTGTTATTCGTCCAAACAAAATCTCGTTTGTAAGGTTGTTGCAATATTATATTAATAAATATAATAAACTTGAAATATTATGAAAATTTAGAGAACAATAAAATGTTACGTCGCGAATGAAATAATAATTTGTATTATTTTATACTATTGTAAGGGTTGACTCTGCTTTAGCCTAAAACCCGTTACTTTTCTAGATGAATCTTTGTTTAAAGATTCATTTGCTTTAGGATTAGCATTAGCTAATCTATAGCTATTTGCTACTTTAGATTTGTTCAATTTACTTTGGTAAGGCATTTCTGAATTGAAAAACAAATGAAATTATGTCTTTAACATACGACTAGCTCTAATTTGTAAGATATATACTTTCCCATTATCTCTTCCATGAGTTAAAGACGTTGTCTTTAAAGAAATTAGATTAATTATCAATAATCAGAAATAAAATTCCATGTTGAAAGAATCTGCAGTGATCTCAATCTCAGCAATATCTATAATACACAAATACATCTCCCAACAGTCGAACATTCTCAACTCATCTGCTACTGGTTTAAGCTCAGAAGTTGTAGTTAATACAGGAGATGAGAAGACAGGGTACTGCGGCATTTGAACACATCACAAAAGTTCCATATAATGTTCTATGCACAATCTCATTACCGAAGATATTGCCAATTAAGGAAGTTTATAGCAGTCATTTCTAGTTGTAAAGTTCAATATCTCACTAAGACTATTCGTAATATTTCACTGCCAATAATTGAAGTCCAAATCGAAGTGTCTCTGATGATAGAATAACTAACAGTACTAATAGAACTATAACGAAGTTTAGCTTCGAACGATACTATTTCCAGACTACGTCTAGAATGAGCCTCGAGCAAGTGTGAAGTTGAATTTTATAAATTTGGAATTACGTGTTTTTCTTCTTGGATGTCTTCACGGCTGAGATACAAGATTGACTCATAATCTCACTGCTGCTACTGGAAATCTACAAGATCTTGATTTCCCAGATAAAAGAAAATATTAGAAAAATAGGATTGGGAAAGGATGTGGAGAAGGGAATGAGTCTTCTAGGAACAAATACTTTTATGAATTGTGAACCAAGGTTTTTCTTAAATTCCTAAACTGTATCATTACTCTTGGATTCACTTGATGACACGTTTCGTTCTTACTTAATTTTTAATTCAGATCAGCATCAGCTTGTAATTTCGGAAAGAAGCCTACTCTGACCTTGCTTCTTATCGACATTTAATTTACGTAATATTCTGTCTGTCCTTCAGTAGCTTCTTTTCTTACATACCAAAACGTGACTTTAAGTTGTTGTTACATATTAACAACTATTTAAGGTTGAGATCATAATTCTTATTGTTATTGTATCACTTGAGTCAATATGACGCATCCCTGGCATAGCTGGATATTTCCAATGTCATTGAAGATCATTGTATAATATTTCCCTATAAAATGAATCAAAATTAAAGAATATTAAAATTTAACATTTTTCCTTCTTCTAAAACCTACCCTTTTTCTAAAACCCACCTACACCTTACACATTGTTGCATTCTTCGTTAAAAAGAAATAACAAAGGGAAGAAGTTTATATTTACATTATTGTATATATTTTTTATGTGTAAACGTTAATTTGTTACCACGTATGTCTGAGATTCCAAAGTATTTTTCAGGATTATCGATGGAATAAGAACGATGCTGATGAACTAAGTAAAGAGAGACTTCGACAGGTAAGTATATGTGTTATATTGAATGTATATTTGTATTACGTGGTTGAAGCATTAAACATATGAGTAGCAATCGAAAGTATGTTTCAGTAATTCAATATTTCAATCAGCTTCGTTCGTTGTTTAAGAATAAACCAAGAAGTACGTTAAAGCCAAGAAGTAAGATAAATGCATCATCGACTAAAGAACCTTAATGTCAGATAGCTAACAAGAATCTATACTTTGAGTAGAAGTTGAGATACATATTTTGCAACTAAAGTAGAAGTAATCAAGACTGCGAAGAAGTAAAGATTGGCCGGTTACATAGAAGAACAGATAGACGATCGACGACAAATATTTTATACTGAACTCCCAGAGAAAAGAAACAACTTATGAAACGCCCAAATGCACATCAGCAGATAAAATCACGTTTTTCAGGAACTACGTGGATGAGGACAGCAACTGATTATATCTGTGGAAAAATAGGGGAGGCCTTCATCCGTAAGTGGATAGAAACTAACTGACAATATGATGATGATGATACTGTGGGAGCGCACTTAAGTGGCCACTTCCCACCACTATCTTGACTCCCACTAGCTGGATTATAGGATTTCACCACAAATCCCGGTAATGGGTTTGTCTACGAAGAAAAAACCTACAGTAAGACTCAACTTGCGAATTGTAGTTGTATATTATCGGAACTGTCTCTCTACTATTGTATCGAAAGCTTAGGTTCTGTATTTACTGAAAATAGTAATACGGTATATTCTTAGTGAGTTGAGTTTCTTACTCGTCCAAGTAACGGTATATCATTCAGTATAAGGCTTTGAGAATCATATGACAAAGCTTACCATAGCAACAGTTACATACCGTCTAAAACACAGTTTCCTTGCGTTCCACACACCATGCGAGTATAACACATAACAGAGACATAAATATAATCTACTTTCCAAATATTTTCTTACTATAATGTCATACCTAAAAACTTTCTCCTGCCATGCAAAATCGTATTCCTCAATTTCTTTTCCATCCTCTTTTTCGATTGAAGCATGAGGTTCTTCAGCAACTGTACTTCTTGGAAGAAGTATGAAAGATGATTTCACTTGTCGCAACTTAATTCTAGAAAAAGAAAAAAATATAAAATTACTCCACAAGTAATCATGGCGGATAAAAATTGTTAAAAAAAAATAACGTTTTATTTTATTATTCAAACGAATTTTTATTTAAATTGATTTTTTAATTTAAATTATTTTTCTTTTCTTCAAGAAAATTTAGAATTAGGTAGGGGGAGACATTTTTTATTAAAAATTCAACTGTTCAAACAAATGGTCACACTTTAACGCCCAGAGTTAATTAGGGGTAATTAATTCATTGTTGTTATATTGTAAAGTGTATCACAAGAAACTTTGGTGGAATGGATGAATCACAAGAAATTTTGGTGGGTAATGTCATGTTAGAAAGAATTCTTCAGTTCTTGACAGCTTCTGCTTTAACAGCAGAAGAAAGAGTGGAAAGAATTTTCATATTCTTCGGTTTAAATAATTTCTTTAACGCACTTCCACTCGGTGTTAAATGTACCCCAACGTTGTATATTACCTTTTTCTCATCGCTTAGTTTTTGTTTTAAGTTCTATGTTACACTCTCTCTCTTGAAGGGAAGCTTTAGAAAGGAAGTCTTTTTGATTCACAAGTTAGGGCAAATATGATGATTATAATTAGGACTACTGTTACTTATTGACATTGGAGTACTTCAACTTGGAATTCAATGTAGGAAATTAAGAATATGTTACATTCGCATATGAAACTAATGTAAACTTGCTGGATTGAGGCGAAATAGTGTTTTAGTAATAATTCCGTGATGAATATTTCGTCGTACGGAAAGTCAATACCACGTATGTGCATTTTTTACGACTGTGAACTTAGCATCGCGTTTTTCAGCAACGAATTCAAAATGTAGTAGTCTCGTTCCCAACACCTTTTGAAAAACTCTGAGCATCAGTGTTGCAAACTATCTTTAGTTAATAGTTATCATCATTTATTAGTAGTAGTAGTAGTAGTAGTAGTAGTAGTACAAGTGGTACTAATAATAAATACTATGGCACTGACATTATTATTATTATTACCATAGTAATAATAATAAGTAGTTTGTGATACTTTGAGACTTCCAATATTTTTATTTGTACTATTATTTTCACTAGTACTATTACTGCTACTCATAATAACAATAACAATAATAATAATAAGTAATAACTATTAACTAAGATAGTTTGCAATACTGATGCTCAGAGTTCTTCAAAGGGTCCTGGGGACTAGCCTACTACATTTTTAATTTGTTACTGAAAAACGCGATGCTAAATTCACGGTCGTAAAAAATACACATATGTGGTATTGACTTTCCAACGACGATTTACTGGTACGAAAATAATGTGCATTGCGGAGATTATGAATAATAAATATACTCGAGTTCAAGTATTAGTATGTAGATGTCCTTATACAGTCTGTTCCTTGCATGTCTGTTTGCTGTCCTATATAAGTTAGGGTTGTCATATCTGTTTTTTCCCGGACATGTCCTCTTTTTTAGGTTTAAAATTTGCGTCCGGGCGGAATTTTAAAATGTGGCAAAATGTCGGTAACGTTAGTAGACAATGACAGACCAGTGATGTTTTCATAATAAAGAAAGAATTACGCACAAAGTTCATTGATCCAATGACTTTTTAAGTTTACTTTTTTATATGTGGCAACACTTAGCTTGCGCCTAGCAAGAGTATTCTGTTTTTAAATTTGCTGAGACCCGCTAGGTGGCAATGCTGTGCGTACATAGCTTCTAATTCCGACTTCCTTTTAGTTAATGCCTTGAGTAACACGTGTTAGTGTGTGCTTTGTTTGTAAACGTGTGCGACAAAATGCCGAAAAGGAAATGTAAATTTTCTGTCGAATTACGGAAGTAGTGCACATGTTTTAGATGGGTTAGAGATGATTTTGAAGGTGAATGCATATGTAAATCGGGTACGTTTGTCTCTGTAGCAAATAAAGGAGGACTCGATCTGCAATCACACGTGGACTCTGAAAAACATAAAAAGGCAATTCGAGGAGAAACTTCATCAGCCAAATTAACAGATTTCCTTGTGAAACCGTGTAGTAAATTGGAAGACGAAGTAACCGCAGCAGAAGGAACTTTTACTTTCCACACTGCTAAACACTCACTTCTTTGCACTCTTTGGTTTTAGGGGGAAGGTTGGACCCCCTTCCCCTGGTATCTACGCCCCTGGTTGAAATAGTAGACAAATATGTCCTCTTTTTTGTTCTTCAAAATATGGCAACCCTAAAGTATTGTCCTATTTAACAACATCCTGGATAACAGGATAAAAAGATTAAGTTGGAAAAGAAAATTTTCATCTAAGCAGATCAATTCAGAACAAAAGGGGCATCGTAATCGTTGGGAAATAGATAGATCATAATTTCATAACCGGAATGAAATCAGTCACGGAGAAAAATTAAAACTGATGAGTAAAGATGGCATATACTATACTAAAGATGGCAATGACTATAATTTAGATCAGAAGATCTCAAATGCAACAAGCTATTTTGACACTACGAAAGAGCCATGAGAGTTTGCAATACTGGGTGCAACAAACTATACAATTTACACCGGAGCACAGCAATACGTCCTTTAAAGGGCGACTCTCAGCGTTACGCACGGGACATTTGTACACAAAAACTATTTTTGAAAGTAAAAATGTGTTTTCAAATAAAATAAAGAAGTATGTCAAAATTAGGGGAAAAAATTTTAAGTGCATAGTTAAATAGAATAAAACATCCAAAACAATTGTAAATTTGAGTTATAAGCTAAAATTAAGCGTTACGCGCGGGACTCAGACAAAAGGCTCATTTGACAACCCCTATATTCATTGGATATTCTGTGTGACTTATAAAACAGTATTTTAAACTTTTATATCTTTACTTATATTCTCCATTCAATTCTCCTTACTGTGCATTATATTTTTAAATTGGAAAATATAATTTACGTCGCGTCAAATTATGTTTTCTTTTGGAGTACACCGTTACGCATAGGACGTTACACACGGACCAGAAAAGTAACCTTCCCATTTTTTTGGCTATTCGAAGACCTGTATCATGCAATATCATTACTAAAACGATTATTAACATTTTGACATTAACAATCATAAAAAAAATGTATCCATAATTTAACTTAAATTAATTAAACCATATCTGAATACAAAATCAAATCCTGAACAATTAAAATTGCTTTGCTGGGCAACTGGCTTAGTTTCATTACAACTCTTTGGCTTTCAAACCACTCAACAGTTGTACAACTGTTAAGCTGCTCGATCCTCTGGACTCATCATACGAGTCAACATCCAAACGTTCAGTCGCTTGAACGCTGCTATTGTCAGGTGAAAGTGAATTGGAGGGAAACAGTTGGGTTTTGGTTAGTTGGTATGGTTGTTTTTTTTTCATTCACAGTGAAGATTTGCTTTATAGTGTGAGTTAATTAATATGGATTCACAGGCAAGTAACTGTTCCCAGTAATATTGTCAGGTTGTGGTTGCGGCCAATCTTGATGCAGACATCCCCAAAGTTGCTACAGTATGGATTGATGCTGAAAAAGTAGTTCGTATCAAAGACACACACACGGTGTACGATGCAAAAATGGAAAACTTCAGCTCTTTAAAAATGCTTTAGAACAAGACGAAAATAGTCTAAAATGTGAACAAAAGCAAGGTGATTCAAGTCAGATCGGTTCAAGGAGAAACAAAAGAGTACCAATGCACAGAATGATATATTCAAGTGAAGAGAGCGACATTGATTCAGAATACAACACTGAAGGCAATTTTGATAATTATATTCCAAGCCTCGAGTTCAGAGTGGACAATATTAGATAGGTGTATTTCTCTTAGTTGAGTTCGATTGTGGTTCTTCAAGAAATAAGATTAAATATCGGTATGTATGTGTGGCTGAAAGTGAGGTAGAAGAAGATGGTGTCATTAGAGTAACAATTCTGAAATGGATGGACAACAGTTGTACAAAGATTGCTCTTGATGAAAAGGACAGATCTTGTGTCTCATTTGATCAAGTTTTAAATATACTTCCAGCACCAAATTTGCTGATAAAGATGTGAAAGAATGTACTAAAAATTTCCAGAACCAATAGACGTTTTTGAAAAGAACTAAAGAGTTTTGAAGCGAATTCATTTGTCCATTTGTAAGTTCTACAAGACTATCAAACCAACTTAGATATCTACCTTTCTAACGAAAAGAAAAAAGTGTGATTTATCATAATAATAATTTGTTTCTAAGCCTACTGGTAAATGTTTCTTTAATACGTAAACGTTTTTGTTAGTTATGAAGTTCTCTCAGCAAATTCATATTCTGTTGGGTTAATATAAAATTTTATTGTTCATTGTTTAACCTTAAATAACAATAAACATGTATTGATATCTTAATAGCTTGATTTTATTCAATTTCTTACCTAAATCTGTATGTTCCGTGTGTAACGTTACGCACGGGACATTTCTATGTCTCATAAAATAAATAAGGAGGATGATAAAAACTGTAATTAAGTAACACTAACAAGCTATATTAATTCTACTTTGGGGCGAAAGTTTCAAGTTTCATCTTCAATTACAACGAAAACACGTAAAATATATGTTTTCCGTTACACACGGAACAACAGAACATGAAATGAGAAAACTACGATATTTCCCCAGCATAATCAAACATTAATTAAAAAATTCTTGTCAAATTTTTGCCAAAGATCCACTTAATATTTTTGTCTATTTTTCAAATAATTATAGATTTTGTATTTAGTTTAAAAATTATTTGAAGATTGGGATACGTGAGAAGCGTTGAACTTAGTGTAGAACAGATAAAGTTTAAGAGGTCAAAACCTAACAAAAATATTTTACAAAACTTTTTTAAATGTCTCAATATATAGTTACACTATTTTTTAATAGAAAAATACACATCATAGTTTCAAATTAAATTTGAAAATTCACTGACAATGGAACACTTGCCAGAGGATCGCCCTAAAACACAATTTACCAACAGAGAAAATTGGATCAACAACGATATCCGCACTAATGATGCTGAAACAAGATCATCAGAATTGAATTTGCCGAGTGACACTACGAGGGCCACTCCATATATTTTGCAATACGCAGAACTATTCGAGATAAAGCGATGCCTTTTTTTCTCGTTGCAGGTGAGACATCTAGAAGATTGAAGACTATTATAATTTTTCTTTATGTGTCAAAATAGTATTTTAAATAAAGATATAAAATGTCATCAAATATTCCTGATAAAGAATATGGAAGTAATCGATTCACTCGCAGTTAATCACATGACGTAGACGTAACATTGAATTATGATTTACTATCTAGGACTGATAGTTCACTCATCTCAACATATGAAAACTTTTCTTTATTGCAAGATATGTAGTAAACTTCATAATAATTCTTCACTCACACAACAATTGTGCTTCTAGACAAATAGACGCTTAGAACTGTATGACAGTTCAGATAATATCCCGACATAGGATGACGAGTAAACTTTACGCGAGAACGTGCGTGCTCTACACATCCGGACACTCGGACCTCTCACAAGCAAGTACACTGTTGTCAGGCAGACTATTGATTAGTAACGATATAAAAACAATGTACAAGCGAATGAACATTCAAACTACCGCTGAAAAACAATTGATCCACGTAACTACTGAAAATGGCAGTATAGCCAAGACAAGAATATAAATAACCTAAATTACACATAAATACACGTTACAGCAGACACGAGGAACTTCATCGCTCGCTTTCTGATTTTTGTGTGTGTGTGACATTTGTGATCAAAAGTGTTGACATTCTGGTTGTTGTAATGGAGCTGTCACGCGAAACATTTCGAGCCATGATTTACTATGATTTTCGCGTTGGCCTGAGAGAGAAGGATTGTCACGAGAGGTTGAGGTCAGCGTTTGGGGATACCGCTCCAGCATATACGACAGTATTCAGATGGTACAAGACTTTCAAAGGGATCGGACGTCGCGTCGTTGGAAGATGAAGCCCGTGAAGGAAGACCTCTGTGTTTTCATCAACCCCGGATTTAGTGGATGCTGTGCAAGACATGGTCTCCAAGGATCCAAGATATACCTATGCAATGATAGAGAAAGCTCTAGGTATTGGATCCTCGTCAGTTATCACAATTTTACACGAACATCTGCAACTGAAAAAAGGTAATTTCTCGGTGGGTACCCCATCAGTTGTCGGACTTCCAAAAAGCAGAGAGGATTAGAATTGGTCGTTAAACATTAGATATGTTAAACCGAGGTGAACACCAGATCATTTCTAAAATTGTTACAGGTGATGAAACCTACATACCATTTTATGACTGCCCCACTCGCCAGGAAAGCCGTGTGTGGATCCATGAAGATGACCCGACACCAACAACTGTGAGAAAACAACGAGCAATGAAGAAAGTTATGTACGCTGTGTTCTTCCGTAGCACTGGTTTAGTCGCACTTATTAGGTTACAAGAACAAAAGACTGTTACAGCAAACCGGTACACAACAGTGTGTTTACCCAAGTTCTTGCATCCCTCAAAATCCGAGGTTTACTCTTCCACCACGTTAACGCCTCCTCTCACACTGCAAAGCAAACAATGGCTTACCTCCAGGCTAATCATGTCAAAATACTTCAACATCCCCCACTATTCCCCTGATTTGGCTATGTGTGACTTCTGGCTGTTCTTTAACCTTAAAAAGCATTTGCGTGGACGTCGTATTAACTCAGAAGACGAAACTGAAGCATCAATCATGAACTTTTTCAACAGCATTCCAAGACAAGAATGGCGCCGGGCAGAAGAGATTACAGAAGTGCATTGGTGCTGTAGGGAATTACTTTGAACATATGTAAAAAAGTTTTGTTCAAAAGACGTATAGTTCTCCCGTATTGAAAAACTTATGGAGTTTTGCCTGAATCTGTGGCAGTTCATGACAGTTTGTGTAAAGAACACATAGGAAGTTAAAAAACCAAGAAAATTCCTGAAGCAAAATGTTTCACAACTTCAAGGTCAAATAAGGCTCTTATTGTAGAATTGCATAAATTACTCACTGAATCTGGATTAGGAAAATTCAGGCAACCTCTTATTAACTCAGTCAGTATTTTATTTCCGCTACTGATATCTAATTCATATTCTAACTCTTACAAGGCGCTGAATGTGTTGCTTAGTTCTATCTCGAATGTCTGTCTGTTTTTCGACTGAATTTCTAGATCTAAAACCGGCGGTTTTCCTCTGATAAGCTTCTTTCTCTCAAGTCTAGTATTTAATTTCAGCTTACATCTCACCACTCTATAGTCACTCGAGATTTTGGAACCGTTCAGAACAGACACGTCTTGAAGAATTTCCCTATTATTCGATAAAACGTAGCCTATTTCGTTCTTAGTCCCATTGGGGCCTTTCCATATTCGCTTCGGCTTCTTGAAAAATGTACTGGAAACGAACAAACTTCTGAGAATTCCACTAACTTCTCTCCTCTCTTGTTTCATTTTCTCACTTTCGTGCCACTGCTCTGCTTAGTTCCTACTTTCGCATTGAAGTCTCCCATTACAATTTTATAATGAGATTTGCTGCTATCCAAAATATTCTGTATTTCCTCAGAGAGAGAGAGAGGGGGGGGGGGGGACAGACAGTTGATCTTATGTTCATTATACGTATTGCAATTAAAAGTGTTTCACAAGGAGGGGGCTGTAGCCACCTCAACAAAGTCTCTTCCGCCGTCCATGCATAAAATACGTTTGGAATTGCCATAAAAAAGAAGTAAAATGCATCCTATTTTTCATATATCACCAGGTGTGCGTTTTTATATATATATATATATACAGGGTATATATATATATATAAGGGCAACGCCCTAGCCGAGCTGGTCTACCGGTTCCCGTAAGATCACCGAAGTCAAGCAGCTCTGGGTCTGGTCAGTGCTTGGACGGGTGACCGTTGCAGTACTCGAGATGGTGTTGCCTGTGCGGCGTCCACCCAGCGTCGTGAGGTCAATTGGGGAGCTACCTAAATAAAGAGGTAGCGATCACAGTTGAGAGCTTCGGCTCTCCTCTCCCAACACGTCTGGTCAGCGTGGGAGCAGTAGATCACATCCTCCCTCCGGGAGAAGCCTCATCCAGTAGTGATGGCTGTGTATTATATATAAATATATAATAAATAAATCACAGCCATATTCAATCCACTAGTGGATGAGGCCTCTCCCCGAAGGGAGGAGTTGGTCTACTACTCCCACGCTGACCAGACGGGTTGGGAGAGGAGAGCCGAAGCTCTCACTGTGATCGCCACTGTCTTTTATTCACAGCAGCTCCCCAATTGTCCTCACGATGCTGGGTCAACACCGAAATTTATGAGCCCCCACCGGGGATCGAACCCGGGACCGCTCGCACTGAAGTCGAGCGCGCTACCGACTAGGCTACGCAGGAGCTCCTGGTATATATATATATATACCAGGTGAGTCATTGACGAGTGACAGCCCAAAGTAACTTGAAAAAAGAGTAGGAAATAAAAAATGTGCCCAGGTAACCTGATTCCTACGGGAGGGGACACCTGATCAAGCACACAGCAAGAATGTCACATAAGCAGTGTTGCCACCCCAACAGTAACTTATATTTTTTCAAATGGAACTACGAAAACTGATAATTGAAAATAAATCTGCGAAGCAAAATACGTCCAATGATACCAAAATCGATGCTCAGTGTCGCCAACTTCGGGAGATATGAAAAGTCAAAGTTGGAAAAAGAAGGAATGGATTGTAGCTAAATGCACAATATTAGATCAGAAACATGAAAAGAAATGAAAATACGATGTAGTCTTAACAAAATGCCAAAATTAAAGTTCATTACAACTAACAGTGTTACCACCCGAGACGCCGAAAGAAAGGGAAATTTACAATCACCATTTACGCAAAAAGTGTCCCCTTGACAAAAGTCACAAAAATAAACAGGAAGACTCTTTGAGGACCTAAAAATGCAATGGAATTTATTTGGAAGCGATATCACAAAGCGTTCACAAGATATAACAAAAGAGGAAAAAGCTGGCAACATTGGAGGGACATTTTTTATCCCTCAAGCAGCAGTGGACTACACACGGGGTTGCAAGGAGTATGGCGAATATTGGTCTGCAACCCGATTGCCAGGATGATCGCTTCGCGAGGTACAGCGATGATGGCGGTAGTAACCCCTTCTCCTCCTATTCGATAATTTCATTATAAAATATACACAAAAAGATAGTATGTTACCATTGGATATGCAAGTTACTTCATACATTTGCATGATAACCTACAGCAGGTATAATGAATAAAAAACAAAACTTTTAGCAACTAAGGTTTCCAAATACTGTCTCAAACTAGCATCCAGATTACCTCCACTTCAGTACAAGACAGCTGTGGTAAGTGCGGAGCAGACGGTAGCTTGTTGGACTTCGGAACTTTTATACTTTGAGCAACAGTTCGAGTCCGGCTCGTGGCATTTAATTTTTGTTACTAAACGTGAATCAGTGATAACAAAAATGTTCTATTTACGTTAGACGCACGCTTATTGACTTCTGTACATTTTCAATAAAATGTTTTAAACAGGGTCGAATTTAATTTAGTTTGGTACTGTTCAAAATTCAACTAAACGAACACAGGAAGAAAACTGAACAATATGATGTAAAGTATTAAGAGCTATTATTTTGAATGGAATTTATTTTAAGGCCTTTAGGCATCTGATGCCCAGATCAGGATAGGGTGGGGAAACAATTGTGGAAGGTAGATGGAGAGGGCTTATTTTGTAAGTACCTCCCTGGTATTTACCTGGTGTGATTGAGGAAAAACCTGTCAGGATGGTCGGCATCTGGATTCGATCCCAGAACCTCCCGAATGCTAAGCCAACGCTCTACTATTGAGTTACGGCAGCTCGGTCCATTACTTTGAAATTCAAACAATGTGTTATATTTTTAGAAGTTAGAATGTTTTTATAGTTATACTTTTATTTTCCTTATTTTGTGAAAATAGGTCATGGAAGATTAACAATGTGTAAGTTTGAGCCCTCGGAAAAAAATGCCCTGCCAAGTATCAACCCCGAAGGTTGAAAGGTCGCGGACTCCTTTTATATAAATGTGAACAAGACATATTTTCAGGATGTTATAGCTTTGAAAAGCAACATCACCCCACGTTTGTGTTTACATACAATGATAGCAGTCTATTAGCTGATGACTGCTCATACATTTTACTAGGACACAGTGAGGGTGTGGTCACCTAAATCTCGAGACCCCCCAACTTTAATTTTTACGGTCAAAAGTCGATAGATACCGTGAAAAATTCCAATTACACCCTCCCAAGTTTGACTTTACACCCCCATATTTTTCTTCTTCTTTTGACATATGTGGAAACCGAAAATGTTGAAGGAATCCCTGGCGGGACATTGTTGCCTTGTGTTGTTGAGTGGCAACAAATAATGGACTGAAAGCCGTTTTTGTGCTACTGTTACACACTCTACAGTATCAAGGAATTTCATTAAAAGAATATGGATAAAGAAGAAACGTAAAAAAAAAAGTGTCTTGAGCAGGTATACTGGGAAAAGATCTCTCTTTCCTATGGTCTACACTCTAAACTCACCAAGCAACACAAAAGATACAAGTACGGCATAATTTTCAGCTAAGCAGCAACACTTCAAAATTAATTCTAGCGAAATTGAAAGTTCATGGTAGAAATAAACTATGGGATATGAAAAAAGTGTGGGGTCTCATTGCTGTTAAGTGTGAAAGCTGCTTGAAATTTAAAAATTTCCGAAATTTGTGATTTTTAACAGCATCCTCCCTGGAAAAAAACTGATTGTAGCTGGAATTGAGCTGAATTAAATTTTGTTTATGACCTTTAGGCATTTAAGGGTCAGACAGGAATAGGGGAGGGGAAAGGATTCGGGAACGGCAGGGCCTATGTTGAAGATTCATTAAGGCATTTGTCTGGCATGAAACTGAGGAAAAACCCTGGAAAAGCCTCAGTGAGGATGGTCGGCAGCTGGGATCGAACTCAGGACTGTATATGATGTAACGAGAAAGAAATGAGCAAAATAAGTACTGTATTTGTTTTCAATATATTTTTATATGTAATAGTGTACAAAAAAACAACTTCGACATTCAATTCTTTCCGGGCGAAAAAACGTCCTGAAGAACCAACAGTGTTTCTAGTTCGACAAGGACATTTGGTTATCATTTTGACCAGTTCGATTACCCTTTAGGTTTTTCATGTAGAGGACTAAAATTATCAAGGAGACTTCAAAAGAAACAATGACTTTTATTTGCAAGTCCTACGGTAAACCAGTCCACAGATATTATATTTTTCGTAAGCGTCTGCAAACGCAAATTTCGACATGTGCCGCAATACCAAAATGGAAACATTTTGCGCGGCGGAGGCGCCGTGACTCAGTAATAGAGCGTTGGCGTAACCTTCGGAAGGTCGTGGGTTCAATCCCAGTAGCCGACCATCCTGATCGAGGTTTTTCCAGGACTTTTCCTCAGTCACACCAGGGAGATGCCGTGATTGTACCTTCAACTTAGGCCCTGGCCGATACAATGCCGCATCCGTTTTCCTCC
>JAGDQP010014059.1:30051-46141 GCA_022664845.1 Lepisma saccharinum | reverse complement strand
AAGTTCTGTGATGCCTTTTATGTGGGGGAAACAAGTTGTGCTCTTACTTAACATTCGAATTAATAACCATCGTCACTTCTGTACTATCAACAAACCGGATGCCCCAGTTTCCTTGCACACCGAGTCCCACAATACCAATTTTGATCTATCTATCTTGGTTGCCATAATCCACATTTTACCTCCTACGACCAGCACCTCAACAGTCTGTGGGAGAATGCCTTTATTCACGATTTGAGCGCGAAAATAAAACCTAGCCTTAATCTTCAATAACTCTAAGTTCCCCTTTTCCTCTTCGTTTTCAACACATTTCGACCCACGATCCCATCTTGTACTTACACGCTATACAGTTATTATTATTTCAAGTTCCGGATATCTACGCGCTACAGCAGTCAGTTGTTCTCCAGCTTTGATGTTTTGTCCGCTACTTGTCGCCACTGTCTCTTCAAACTTGTACTTTGTGAACACGTGAACTTCGCTGTCTTCCTCTCTACTTGAAAAAGTGTGAATACACGAAATATAGTGACTTTTTTGTGTGTACATGTGAATATGTGTGATCTAGTGCGTTAGTAAGCTGTAAGTAATCCTTTTTTCTCCTTCATTTGCCTAAAATTTATATATATATATACTGTATAAAGAATATGAAAAAATGAGTTTCGTATGGTTTTAAAAGGTTTAACACCGAAAGAGATCAAAGCTGAGTTGGATGAACTTCATATCAAATCTGTTCCTGTGTTTGCGACTGATTACAATTGGGTAAATGAGTTTAAACGTGGCCGTACATCCACGATATGTTTTTGAGTGATCGACGAATCGAAGTGCGCGAAGTAGTTGAGACCACAGGCATATCATAAGGTACAGTGTTTTCAATTTTGCACGAAAATTTTGTGTGAAAAAAATATCGGAAGAGGGGTGCCGCGTTTGCTCTTAGTGGAGTGGAGAAACGGGTGCAGTTTCGATGGCGAAAATTATGGAATTAAAGTTGTAATTTTTACAACATCCACTGTATTCACCATATTTGGCCTCCATTGACTTTTCTTTATTCCCAAACTTGTAAAATAGCTCGGCGGAAAAACGTTCACATTGAACGAGGAAGTCATCGCCCAAAGAGATGCCTATTTTGATGACTTTCCGAAATCCTACTTTTTGGACGGCTTAAAAAAGTTGGAGAAACTCTGGGAAAAGTGTATCGAGCTAAAGGAAAATTATGTTGAAAAATAAAAAAAATCTACCTAAAATAATTTGTTTTTCTATCATTTTCTAAGGGCTCTTATTGAACGACTCTCGTATGACATTTAGTAACGCAGTTCTTTATGCGGAAGAAACTAGTTGTCTGCTGAAATATAAGATTACATTCTCTTTATAGATCTCCTGTCCTCATGAATAGAAGAAACGAACTGCGACTTAAAATCCTTGCTATTACGATGAAAATATGTATTGAACTGTTTTACAACGTAACCTCCTTTGACATCCAAACACTTGTGAGGTTAGGAAACGAGTTCGACGATTCGCTCATTAAGGAACTCTGACACCTGTTTCTTGAAATGATCAATGACAGTTTTGTAGACGTCATCATTGTTTTTTCCACACAAAAGTTTCTTTAATTTCAAGAAAAGATGAAAGCCACATGAAACTCGTCAACTGTTATTCGGCTCTTCTATTGAGTATGTACTTCAACTGCAATTTTCAGTTCTTCAGTGATAGGAGATGGGGCGTCCAGTTCGTGCTTCATTGTGCAAGCTTGGTCTCCTTTCGTTGGATAAACCGTCACTATGTAGATATTTAACTCGTTCAATGCATCTTCTCCATATACTTCCACTAGCTGTTGATGAATTTCAACTGGGTGAATGTTTTTCGCATATAAAGAAACGAATCTCCGATTGCGTCTCTCAATTGAAAGGATTCAGGACCAACATAGTTAACAAAATGCTAGTGACAAGTTACGTCTGATGCATTAAAGAGCTGGGGCTGACAGACAGGATCACGAAAAAGACCTTCCCGACGAAGGGTCCGTTACTTTGCAGCTTTTCACTTTACTTTTTACGAGTGTGCTTGTATTTCACGTACATATAATTTTGCAAAGTGCAAAGGAAAATTTGACAACCTAAAAATATGGCAAAAGAGTTTAAAAAAAACATATATGTAATATATATATATATATTCCACGGAAATTTACAAGGTGCAAAGAAACAGTGAATATAGGTGAAACTTTTGAAAACCAGTATTTCGGTTTTCCAATGGGTTCAAGTGTTAAACTACGTACTTAATAAAGGATAAGAAATTTGATTAAAGGATGTGGGCCTGCCTATGAGCGTTTCAATTTGGCCTCGCAAAATGATGAAAATAAAAACGTTAGTAAAATTTTTAGTGTGCTCATAAGTAGCCAACTGCTTGTAATTTCCTAAATTGCTGTTTTTAGTCAGATTGTTTTAATTAACCGCGTAAGTGAACCAGCCACTAAGCCAACTAAAAAATCCTAAATGCCCGCAGCCAGTTCTCAACCTTTCTACCCACACACTTTCAGATACCGAACACAAAGTCCTTTCGTACGGTCTTTCCTTCTCTCTTTCCTGCCATATTGAACAAGCCAACCTACTTAATGATTTCCTCACCTTTGCCCGTAACCTCAGGTGGCACTACCACTGGTCCACTCATCCTGACACCTCTCAGACCAGAACCTCTGACACCGAAACTCATCCCAGCCTCCAAAAATTCCTTCCTCCCTCCTAACCACCCTGTTAGACTGTACATTTCCTTCCTCTCCAAAGAAATTGCTCAGCCTGGCTTCACTGATGCGTTCCTATCGCATCACAACCTCACAACTGCAGAACGAAGAGCTATCTCCAATCTTCGTTCTGATCCAACCATCATTATCCGCCCGGCTGACAAGGGATCCACCACAGTAGTCATGACCTACTCTGACGACCAATCCGAAGCCCTCAAACAACTTTCCGATCCTACCTTTTACCGTCCCCTCGAAGAAGATCCCACCCAATCCTTCCTTAATAGGATCTGCATCTATCTTCAAGCGCATGGACCCCATGAGGGGCTATCGCGTTCCACTGTCTCTACACTCTGTCTTGACAATCCCAGAACTCCTAAATTTTTTCTACTTCCCAAAATCCATAAACCTGGTAATCCCGGCAAACCCATAGTTTCCAGTATTGGCTCTCCCACTGAAAGAATCTTTGCCTTCCTTGACCACCATCTTCAACCGTTTGTCCACGCTCTCCCTTCCTACATCAAGGATACCAACCACTTTCTCTCCACAATCCATTCTATCTCTGATCCTCTCCCACCTGACACCATCTTAGTTACAGTCGACATGCCATCACTGTATACAAATATTCCCCACACTCATGGCCTCGCTGCCCTTGAACACTTTCTCGACACAAGCCCCAGCCCTCGAAAACCCAGTACAACGTTTCTGCTTCAGCTAGCCCAGTTTGTCCTCACCATGAACAATTTCAACTTTGAGAACCACAATTTCCTGCAAATCAAAGACACAGCCATGGGCACTCGCATTACCCCTTCCAACACCAACCTTTTCATGGGACACTTGGAGACCCAATACCTCAACTCCACACCTCTCAAACCTTTTACCTGGCTTCGCTATATCGACGATATTTTCTTGATCTGGACCCACGGACAAGAATCTCTAGAAACATTTCTGCAAAACCTTAACTTCACCTTTCCCGTCAAGTTCACCTGGTCCTTCTCGAGGGAACACACAACTTTCCTTGATGTGGATGTCTGGCTCAACAACAATCGACTTGAAACAGGCGTTCACATCAAACCGACCAAGTATGCAGTATCTCCATTGCAATAGCTCCCATCCACACCATACCAAACGCTCTCTTCCATACGCCCTAGTTGTCCGGGGCTCCCACATCTGTTCCTCTGATGACCTGCTCTGTAAGCATTTCAGTACCCTCTCCTCAGCTCTCATTAAACGTGGACATCCCAAACATCTCATCCGTAAACAACTGGACTGCCCGTAAGAACCCTAACTCCAACCAACCTCCCCGCGAAGCTACCTCCACTTCCTATCTTCTCACTTAGTACCACCCCAGCCCTCCACAAGCTCCTCAAACTGGCATATCCCATACTCACTGCGTCACCCAAAACTGAAAGAGAGTTCACTGAAAGAGAGTTCACATCGTGTCCCAAAATAGTCTACCGCAGACCTCCGAATCTCAACACGTTTCTCACCAGAACTGGACCAATCCCGCCTCCTCCCAGAAACCTAGCAAGTGCAATAGATCCTTCTGCAAAACCTGCCTTATTTTTTATCCCAGTCTTTCCTTCTTACATCCTGTCACTCACAAGACGTACTGTTTCAGACACTCCGGTAGTTGCATATCTTCCAACCTCGTTTATCTCCTACTCTGTAACTTATGTTCCGCCTTCTACGTTGGCGATTACCCTATATATTCACAAAATCACAATCAACAATGTTCCAGTACGCAAACATTACCTCCCATGGACCACTCAAGAACCTATTATTTCTTTCCCAAAAGGAGAAACAGAGCCTCCGGGATATGAACCTGTGAGACAAAACCCAACCTACCAAATGAAAATGCATCAGTCCAATCAGACCACACCACAACCGCCAATTCTCTCATTCTACTGTGCACAACCTATGCTACAATTTCAAGTACTTATCGTACATGTATTTTATATCTCAGCTTACCAAATTGAACAAGTAAAACCTAATCAGACACAACCTAGTCAAAATGTTCATCCTCAGTCCAACTTGGAAAGCATTACAAACATGTTAGCATAATTATCTTTAACAATAGTAAAAAATGCTTCTTATAAACAATAGAAAAAGAAGGGCAAGAATTCTTACAATAATAAAGGTAAAAAGAATGGTCAGCGATCATATGCGAAAAACGAATAATAAAACAAATATAACCAAAATAATGCAAGTGGTATGATACCGTTTGCTCAGCATGTCATAAACCTGGTAATAATTCACATATTTGTTGGTACAACAAAGACAAATCCCAAAATAATCAGGGAAAGAAGTAACGTCGCATCAACAGGCGAGAGGGCGAATAATGCTAATACAACATCACATGCAAATTGGTCCAATCCTATGGATATTACTTGTGACAGAAAATTCAAAAAGAGTTTATACAGATTTTGACACGGATAATAACCGTTCATTAATACACATACAAATGCAAGATAGAACAATTCCTACAACTTTGAGTACAGCTTCCTCAATTTCCATTTGGTCAAAGCAAGAACTACCGAAAAACAGCGTATTAATTCCATATGAAACGCAAATAAGAGGCATAGCCAATAAGCTGATAAAATAAAAAATGTAGCATTGGTAAACTTCAAAACTGGAACAACATACTATTCACATTAATTTAGAGTGATTGAAAATAGTTATTTAAGTCCTATATTTGGCCAAGATTTCTTAAAACCTTTGTTAGTTCAAATAGATTCAGAAAGAAATATAATTTCTTTTTACAAGAAACCAAGAAAAAAGCTAATCTTGAAGAGGAAAACAAACAGAAGCAAGATATTACCCCATCAGTAATTGTCACTAAATCAGCATAACATGGCAAATTTCTATGCAGCAGCGAATATTACGGTGCCAGCAAAATCTTACTCCTATCTTCTGGTAAAGCTAAGTAAGAAAGTGAAAATAGGGTCAGCATTTCTTTACGTTACGCTACTACAATATTGAAAAGACAAATATAATCTCCAACCGTTATCAATGAAAATGCCAAGAGACAACCCAACAATTTTGGTCATAAATCCAACAAGTAATAAAATAACATCGAAAAAAAACCCTCTCTAATAGCATATGTTGAAGATACAATAGAAGAAATTTCTATTCATATCGAAAAACAGAGCCAGTTAACATTTACCAATACCGCTCTAAACAGGAAATTGAAACAAGATTGGCATACACAGAAGAACTTCTTAATTTTTGCATGTTCGACATAAATCCTGAACTTTCAGTAAACTAGAAATCGAATAGTTAGACTATTGTACACATTCCGAGACGTATTTGCCTATGATCTTTCAGACGTCCGTCACTTCAGAGGCTATGTCCATAAGATATGCGGGAACAAGGCAGCGGCTTTCCATGCCAGGTCACCACCA
Source organism: Lepisma saccharinum (assembly GCA_022664845.1). NCBI lineage: Eukaryota > Metazoa > Arthropoda > Insecta > Zygentoma > Lepismatidae > Lepisma > Lepisma saccharinum. Next base: position 40,018 of record JAGDQP010014059.1, on the reverse strand, counting down.
ATACCAATTGGAATACGAAAACAGAACGACCTCCAGCTTAGATAACCTCAAAGAGCAGATATTATAAGAGAGACATCTTTTAGTTTATTTTCTTTCCCTCTGCTGGTAGTTAGAAAACCGCAATCACAAGATTTCAGGCTAGATTTAAATTTAATTAACCTTAACAAATATACGAAATATCTAGCCATACCATTTCCTTCAGCAGAAGAAGTGTTATCCAGTCTGAGAGGAAAGAAACTGATATCCATCGTCGACATCAGTCAAAGTTACTATCAAATTTTATTGGATAAGAAGAGCCAAAAGTATATTACATTCGAAGTAACCACTCAAAGAAGAGCTACAAATTTCAAAGATGCGTAATGGGCCATTCCACCAGCGCTTCTGCATTAACGATAGTAACAAAGAAACTACTACTAGGACTACCGGATAGATAACAAGCTATGCAGACGATATAGTAAAAGGATCATTTAGCAAAGAACAATAATTGCTTTTGCTCCAGCGACACGCAAACACGTTTTCCGCGCCGTCCCAAGACAATTACATCTATTCTCTCGAAGTATTAGGTTTCTAAGTATCCACCGACAAGATATCAATCTCTCCAAAAATTAGAAAGAAGATACAGAATTCCCAAAAAACCACGAACTAAGGGACAACTTAGAGGCTTTATCGGCGTGTGTTCGTTTATGCGCGTATACTTAGACCACTTTACAAATCAAATTGAACCTTTTCAGCAATTATTGTCGAAAGTTTAAATGGGATAAATCATTGGATTCAGTCTTCGAGCAAATAAAATTGGACATAATAAATGCTCCCTCAGTTTCTCATTTTGACTCAAATACACAAATTAGAGTCTATACAAACGCCAGTACATATCAGCTCGGGAGGCTCCTGAACATTCTATTATCCTGAAACGAGGAGAAAACAGTATGATACTGTGCTTGATTAGTCTACTGTCTCAGGAAGTTTAAATTTTACCTTCTTAATCATAGATTCACCCTGTACACAGACAGTAAAATTTTATCCATTTTACAGACACAATATGACAAGATTGGAAAGTACACTCGTTACAGGATCTTCCTATCAGACTTCAACTTTGAAGTAAAGCACTAAAAAGGAACAGAGATGGACGCTGATATTTTCTTAAGGTTGGAAAAAATGGAAGACATCAAAAAAGAAGAAGAAAGTACTGAAGAACCTGTCACCAACAGGGAAAATAACAGACAACGTAAAGGCATCGGAGGATCAACTCGTCTTTCGTTCTATTTCTTTAGAAGATTACTGGTGACAGAACATTTTTTTGTAATGAAAAGCTAAAACAGGAACAGAAAAAAGACCCAACATTTACAAACATTATAGCAGCTTTAAATGTACAGAAGCCAGAAGATACAACAACAATACGTGCGCTAAAGTATCATTTTTTGAAAAATGGAGTTAGGAGAAATACATTTGCTATGTATTCCAAACAGCTTAGTCCCACAATAGTTTGAACTTCGAAGGTGTACACAAATCAGAGATGATACGACGTCCCGGACTGACAAAAATGTACAGAACATTATTGTTAAAGTACTACGTACCTTCTATGAAACAAACAATAGCATACTACTTAAAACGGTGTAGCGAGTGTCAATGCTATAAAATGTATCCTAACGAACAGCAAGGTGAATTTTTACGTCACTCGGTATGTAATCTTTGTGAACATACGTTTTTGACACGCTCAGACCAATAGTTTGTGAAGGAAACATCAGGAAATATGTCCACATCGCAGTAGAAAATCCTTCGCGCCTAGTCATAGCAAAAGTAGTCGACTCCATGTCAGCAAAATCAATCATGGATTTTATGGAACAAGAAATAATCCTCAAGTACGGATGTTTCAATTCATTGGTTCTTGACAAACAACCAGTACATTCCAGTATAGCATTACGGCAAATTGCTGAGAAATACAGATTTGAACTTAAGTTCAATCCAAGCTATTCACACTCAGTCACTGGTTTATCTGAAATCGCACAAAAAACAGTCATATTAAATTTTATGTAGAAATCATGATGTGAAATCATGGTAGAAATACGTTCCATATGCTATTTTCTCGATAAATTCCCAAATATCATCAAACACTGGGTTTAGCCCATATTTCTTAATGTACGGTTTTAATCCCACAACTATTACTGATGCCCAGTATGGCATTAATAATAGTCTACAGATTACAAGGGAAAAACTCAATGACATAAGGCAGAAAATAGAGGACAAATTGCATAAAACATACTTGAAACAGAAATTATATTATGATGCACGTAAATCTCAAGTATCATTTCAGGAAAATGAAAAAGTATTTGTTTATTTTCCATACATATTTCAAAACATACCGGATCATTTCTCGAAGCAATATGTGGGCCCTTGCATGATAGTAAACAGGAAGAACAATAACCAATACTTAGGTTTCTTCCACATTTTAGACAATAAATCCAAGTCATATCCGTCGATAGAATTAAGAAATATTACGAAGAAACCAATACATAGGATGCTAAATCAAGGAGACAGCTACCAAAACCCATCCACACACAACTTCCATACACATAGCGATGGTAGAAGATTTATACGAAAAGAAATCTATCGCGGATGAGGGAAGCGAAGTAAAAGTACGTTAGCGTGACGTCACACCAGAAGCTCCGCTCATCTCGATGCACGGAAGCCCAGACATCGGCAGCACGAGAGAGAAAGAGAGAAGACCTCATAAGGAACACCAATGGACACGAGATGGTATTTTCGCAGTACGGCTTCACTATAGCAACGCACAAACCAATAACCCAATATGAAGACATCGACTTCATCTGTACTTCAGCGCAATACATCTTCAAAATGAATCATGAACAATTGGTAACCATTCTCCACGAAAGGGAACGTCAATTTATAAATAAAATTTTCCAAATTATACCGACCGACTTCCAAAAAACATAATGCAACACGTAGAAAAAGAATAATATTTTCACTAATTTCAATCATAGTAAACTTCGCAATAGGCGGATATCCACTCTACGAAGTCAATAAATTGAAATAAACTGTTTACCAAATGCAACAACAAAATAGCTATTTAAACGACCAAATTCAGAATATCAAAACGGATAATTATAGATTAACCCATATAGTTCATAATATAACAATTGAAGTAGAAAAAATTATTTCGAATATACATAGGAAATAATAAAACTATTGTGTTGAGGCGCTACGAATGAACGATTTCTAATAACATTTCTAAACTTTCAAGTTTTATAGCAACATTTTGACAACATCGTACAATGTATTCTGGAAAATACGGTAACAGATGATTTAATGATTCCAGCATTAGCAAGAGAAATCATCAGTAGTAACTCAAGACTTCGAAGTTCTATCATGCAAGACGACATAGGAATCTTCTGTCAAACATCTAAAAGATTCCTGGCCAATTTTGATACTGTAACGGCGAATTTGGATGTCATATTACAAATACCAGTGATCGGCCAGAAAAATTATTACATTTTGCACAAAATATATAATAATGGCTTTTTATCAAAATCTGCACGCTTTTGGTTAACCTTGCCAGAACATGCGATAAAAACAGACAACTCTATATTTGAAATTGATTTATCTCTCTGCAATCAACAAAAATGCTCACAATTTGTAAAGTACAGTCGCAACCAAAAACAAAAAACAGACTGTCTGTATGAATTAATCTTTCGAAATTACACTTCAGCATGCCGAGTTATCTAGCCAGGAAGAATTTTATATGTGTACTCCGTCAGGTTTACAAACAGCAATCAGAAATCACGTTAAATTGATAAGCGGTCACGCAGAAATAAAAATTCAAAACAACAAAACAGTTCCGCATACACACTATTTTTCATATCAAGAATTTGATGTAATATCGACAAGCAATTTAAAAGTAGCAACTAGGCATAAAGGGGAACTAGAAATAAAGCATAACTCTTTCGTTCCAGATGCAAGCAATAGTGATTCTTATCTTACTATTGATATTAGTTGTCTCAAACCTAGTGTGATAATACACACACACCAACAGCTTAAAACTTTCCCCACAACTGACTCAGTGAAAGAAGATGCAGTGAACCAGCAGGAAACCAAGATCAAGATCTCAAAGGAAACCCCGCAAATCACATCGCGCAACAAAAGTGAGACCACACCTGGCAGTAACAACATGGAACCCAACCCCTTCATCAAGGAAGCAAAAGTGGAAATCACCCTTACCCATACTATCAGTGAATTAGTGTATAATTTTTAAAATGAATCATTACAAGAGGTAAAGGCTTAACCCCATTGAGGGGGATGAAGCTTAAAGAGCCGACCCTGCTCTGGGCAGGTTAAGCAATAGTGATCCTCTACTAATTAAATAAAAAATGTAAATATAGTGGAAAGTTTTATGGTGCTATCATAAAGCGCAAGTTTTCCAATTATCCCATTGAAATTAACTTCCCAGAACAGTTAATTAACCCCTGGATTAAGTGGAGGGAGTGTAATGGGAATTGGATATGTGTCAGTAGGCACACATAATAACAAAACAAACGGTGAATTAACAGAAGAAATAATTATGTTTATGTAATAACATTATAGAAGACGGTGCCAACTCCAAGCGGAGAAGCTTGGAAGCACATAAGTCACGCCTACCAGAAAACCAAGAAGAGGCCTATAAAAGGTCCAGCAAACTCTATAAGACTATCACTTGATCAATTTCGACAGTAGTCACCTCTTCCCTTCTCCTCTGACTTGGTTTGGATTCGGAGTTCCTACCTCTACCCCCGACTTGATTTGGAGTCGAGCTACGTACCTTTTCCGACTTGGTTTGTAGTCGGAATCCTTCATCGATTACAACCAATTTCCTCGATGATACAAGTCAGTTATAGATCGCAACATTGAAGAGGTGGCCCATGTTAATCGCCATAGCTCATGCACCGGGCAGTCATTTAATCAACTTGTATAGTGGAACTTTTGTAATAAAAGGTGCTGGTAAAAAGTCAACCGCATCTATGCTCTTATTTAATTAACACTGAACAATGATCCTACGTCGAAAGGTCCTACCTGTGATCTATTAACATGTAAGAACCCACATAAGTATTAACAGACCATAAGATCATTACGACATGGTTGGCAAAATGGCGTCTCATTAGCACAACTCCCGCACCTGTCCACTCTGTCCATTTTCTCTCCTAGCATGTGAAAACTCTTTTGCGAAACCTTGCTGCTTTTCTGTTGTGTTTGTAAAGTTCGTTTACTCCTATCTCAAGATTCTATACACAAAGGAAGTCGGAAGGGTATTTTAAGGTAAATTTGATAAAAATTAAGGAATTTATTTACAGCTTATTTGTTCCATAAAAGAACAAACACACACACGTACATAGTATACACTATTTTTCGCGATATTTCGGTATATTCGACCTTATTCTTGCTTGTAGAGGAAAAGACGAACACATGTAAATTGAACAAAAGACGAGGGCGACAGTGATGCGTCGTCCACTACGTCCGCTATACTATGTCCCTGAAATAGCGTAAACTTCGGGAGGTGATTACTTACAACAAAACAAGAAGAAAGTTCCTTTGAAGAAATTCCAAAATCTGCTTAGTAATATCAAAGTTGGAATGGAGGAAACTTCCGATTTTTATACGCCAAGCCTCTGTAGGTGCAGCTAATATTAGTTCTTAGTAATAGTTTTGGAGCTACAGGCATTTAAAGCCACGGCGGCATTATCACAAATGATATCATATCTCGACAAGTAATGGTGTAAGCGGGGTTGACCTAGCAAATCACACTCGAAGTAGTACCCAATACATCTGTTTAATTTATTTCTATGATTGGCGAATAAGCTTAGAGGAGATTTTACCCTATTCCTTAACAATGAAATTGCTATGTTTCGAAACCTATCTATGCGGCACTTCCTCAATCAAAAACATTGCTAAAATAGATGTATTAGACACTAATTTGACTGATTTGCTAAGCCGACACACACCATTATTGGTGAGATATGACATCATTTGTGACGAAGCCGGCGTTACTCTGAGCGCCTGTAACTCCGAAAATTATCAGGTTTTGGAAATTTTTCAAAGGAACTTTTGTCTTGTTTTGATGTAAATGATTACCTCCCGAACTTTGCGCCGTTGTATATAAATCTAAAATGCATGGCAAAAATTTAAGAGGTCTTTGCTGACATAAAAAACAAGTAAAAGGTCTCTGTAAACATAGGTGAAATTCCGCTTCGTTTTGGAGATACATCGTTTTCAACTTGGAGCCCAAAATTGAGGTGTAACAATGGGAAGAAAATTAATATCCTATGAATGAAATATCCTAGAAAAATGAGTATAGTTTATATTAGAACGCGAAAACCTTTCTATGCTATCCATAGTTTGCAACACTGCGGCGTATGCTTTAAGTATATTTTTTACGATTACTAGAGGGTACCGAGTACCCAATAATAGGACGTAATACCATTTAAAAAATTTGAACGTTATGCCGGGTTGGCAACACTGACAACCCAGTGACATCGTATTTTCACTCGTGATATCCACAGTGTTTATTGGAAACAAATTTCCGCAAAAAAAAAAAAAAATCAGTTCGTCGTTTCTTATTTATCGAGAATTATTTATTTTTTCCCATTGTTAGTCATCGATCTTGGGCAGCAAGTTGGAAACGCTGTATATCTCCAAAACGAAGCCGAATTTCAGCCATGTTTATAGGAGCTTTTGTACTTGTTTTAATGTCAGGATAAGATAAGATAAAATGAATTTTATGGGCGGTAACAGCACTAATTTAATGTCAGGAATAACCTCTTAAATATTTGCCGTGCATTTTAGTAACATTATATATATAGAGGTTGCAACGTTTCACCAAAGCCATGGTCACGACGAAGAAATGAAAGAAAGATAGGAGTAGTGACGAGGAGTGGCTATGTTGCCAACTGAAAGCTTGGTAACATAGTGGTGGGGTCATAAAGGCAAGAACATTACTAGAGTGTCCTAAAAACAAACACAAAAAGCAAAAGAAGTGAGAAATAAGTGGCTTCCAGAAGCGATAACGAGGCTAAAGAAACAGCATTAATATATATACAGGGTGGACAATTTATCTTGATCACCCTCTGTAATGGAGAAACTGAAAGAGGGAGTGAAGCGAAACTTTGCATGAAGCAACAACATGGAGGGGGACATCTTCTCAGGTATTAGGCAACAACACCCAATGAAGAGTGTTGCCAACCCAATATAAACTTTTTATTTTTTATTTTTTTTGAATGGAATGGCCTAGATTTGATTTCATAATTGGAATGAGTAATAAAAACAAAGGCGAAAGAGATGACACTCGAAGTTCAGGGTTGCCAAGTTTGGGAAAAATAACGTTAAAGAAATTTAAAATTGAATGTCTTTTTGCACACTGTGAGTGGCGTACAAATTCTCTGAGCTTATGAAATGAATGACTGGTAAGTACTCTTTAAATTGACTCGAAGTTTAGAAGGGTGACGTAAACAGTGTTGCCGCAACACAAGAGAAAAAAAAAATGAGTTTGGAAATGGTGTAATAGTTCAGAAAAAATCACTAGTACATTATGATTTAAAAGTTACAGAGCAAGTCAATATGGCACAATAAACATTGTAACGTTGATGTAAGATCGATAAGTCAAATACTTACCGCGATATTGTAAAAGCTGAGAATTTTGCGTTGTAAAAGGTTGCAACGGTGTTTCAAAATTTCCTGTTTCCCTTTCCTTTGCGTGCACGCGAAAGAATAACAGCTTATCGGCATTTTGCATTTAATTTTCGTTCTATTATAATATAATTCAATGCAAATATGTGTTTTTTCTGTTACTCAGATTGTACGAACGTGATAGTTTGATTCTTTTATGTAATTAGTGTAGCTTGGCTGTGAGAATAGACGAAATAATGTAAATATTACTCTATTATCTACTTAGCAAGTAATAAATGATCAAGTAAAATGTGGATAAATGGTTCAGTGGTAGAGCGCTCGATTCTTGCTCGAAGTGTCCTAGGTTTGATCCGAGGCGAAGCTATTTTTTCTCTTCGTGTTTTCTTTATCATTTTGCTTTGTTTAGTGGGCTCACTAAACCGTTTCCCAGTAACTGCTACTATTTACATTTTTTCATCAGCTGCAGTGTTCCATATGAATTTAAATGTTTATTAATTTTTTCCATGTGTTACTGCTTAGACTCAATGTAAATATCGTAGTCGCATTAATCTGTTGTTATTGAATGCAAAATGGATTCTTTATCTTTAGAAGACAATATTGAAATTGCGTTGATTTATGGGGAATCTCGGAGAAATATTCAATAGGCAATTCGTTGGTATGCCGAACGGTTTCCTGATAGGAGAACTCCATCCAGGATATCGTTTTCTACAGTCATTAAACGATTTTTCGAAAAAGGAAGTGTTCAGCCCCGAAAGCGGATTCGAAGGAAAACAGCCACCGACGAAGATCATACAACTGCAGTATTAGCTGCAGTGAAGTGAGTTCTCGAAACTTATCTACAAACGCAGGAATATCAAGGAGGAGTGTTTTTAGTATATTGAAACAACACAACTTTCATCTCTACCCCGTGTCGTTACATCAGGAATATCATGGTGACGATTTTGTGAATAGAACATGGGCTCAAGAGAAAATTCGAATTCGAAATGGCTTTTTTATGTCCTTCTTATTTCTGACGAATGTACGTTTACCAATCATGGTGAAGTCAATCGCCATAATATACATTAAGAATCCACATTGGTTAAGACAAGTGGAGCATCAGAGACCATGGTCAGTGTATGTTTGGTGTGGAATTTTGGGGGCAAGATAATTGGACCTTTTTTTTTTTTTTTTTTTTCAATTGTACATTAATGGCACAAATGTACAGAAACTTTTAATTGAGGAGTTACCCTTACTGTTGGAAGATGTACCATTAGAAGTGAGAAACAACATGTGGTAGAATGATGATTGCTTTACCCATTCTGCACGAACTGTAAGAGAAGTGTTAAATACCAAATATAATGGTCGTTGGATTGGCCGCGGAGGTCCAGTGTATTGGCCAGTTCGATCTCCTGATTTAACAGCTCCATTTTTTTCCTATCGGTTTACCTCAAAGAGCAGGTTTATTTCAATGTTCCATAGACTCCAGAAGACATGAAGGAGCTTTCCGAATTTAGAGTTGTATTCAGAATTAGAATGATTTTAGTCCTAAAAGTATGACCTCAAGCTTGCAAAACAAAAATGGAGAGAAAGACTTCGGGAGTTCGTAAAATTCTCAAATGCTTTTATTTTGTTGACAATCCCATATTTAACTCAAAAATTTAATTTTCTTATGACCTTCTAAGTATCTTTGGCTTGGGTCACGCTTAACTCGACTAAGTAACTGGGGAGGAGGGGGGGGGGAGAACATACGCATATTTGATCTCCGCAATATTCATCGTGTTAATTATTATATTCTGTGAAAACCTTGTGATTTCAACATTCTCGTTTCATAATGTTTCGGCGCCAGACCTGCAAATGTCATGAATTAAGGTTAGTTAAGTTAGGTTAGGGATGAAGCTTAGAAATTAAGCTTAGATTTTATCTTTCCATATTGAGTAGTCTTATATTGAAAGGACTATTGGCATTTGTACTCTGATGTCTTAGTTACAAGAACGAGGCAACTACCTCCCGATTGAATTTTTATCACGTACTTATAAGCAGTTCCAACAAGAGCGTATAGATGGCAGCACGTTTCGAGAGTCCCAACAACAGTGTATAGATGGCAGCACGTTGTAACAGTCCAGTAAGGCTGTCAGCCTCCCCACCACAGTGGGCAAGCAGGACACACCGGGAAGATGGAGAAGTCGATGGGACTATTAAGGTGAGAGACCACGTTCTATGGGTTCCGTGCCTCGCAGGAAGAAACGGCCGCCCAGAGAGATTAATCCTCAAGAAGTGGATCAGGGTATGCGTACAACAAATTCCGAGCCTCCGTGGAAAA